>JBAMHW010000012.1:6560524-6581701 GCA_037177495.1 Rhadinocentrus ornatus
TCCATCCATCCATCCATCCATCCATCCATCCATCCATCCATCCATCCATCCATCCATCCATCCATCCATCCATCCAAGTAAAACCTTTTATTCTTATTCCTTTTTTTAAATTATCATCACTTTTTTTAGGCTCAGTATAACATCCAGATCAACATTAATCCCAAATGTTGATCCAAGCTTACTTGGAAACATATAAACAATCTGAAACTACTAGAATTTAGGTTGGATGTATTTTGCCTTATAAAGTCCATCAGAGAGTTAAACACCTCACACTGCATTTCTCATCTAGAGAGCAAATTACTCAAATTACAATCCAAACAAACTTTCTCTCTCAGGCATGCTTTTCGATAAATGAAAGATCAAAAGATTGAAAACATAAATTTAGGCTCTGTACTGTATCATAACTGTGAAAACAGGATTAACAGCCACAGACAGCTTTGTATCCTATCAACCCAGGAACACACATTCACACAAGTTTTTTCTTTTCTCCATTTCCCCAGATTATCAACTTTCCCCCTCCTGTCTGCTGCTATTCCTTCTATTCTTCCTACTCTTTACCTCCTCTTGTCCCACTTCCCCCTCTCCATGCCTCCCTCTCCTGCTCCTCCTCCTCTCTCTGTTAATGGAGTGTTGGCAGGGAGCCAGGGGAAGCCTTGCTCTATGGGTCTTCCCTCCTTGGCAGAGCTCCCAGTGTGTGTGTGTGCGCGTGTGTGTGTGTGTATGAGTGGGTAGCTCTGCACTCTTTCATAATCACTGCCATTCAGCACCTCGTCGGAGTGTGTCCATGTTTACACGAGAGGGGTCAGGGAGCAGCCAACAACTCTCTCTCTCTCTTGCACATCAAACACATATGCACACAAACATGTGCACCAACAGAGGTCATGGAAAAGATATTGCACATGTTATATTATTGCTATTTTCTTTTACGTGAAAGTGTGTTCTGCCAAACATGCATTTGTGGTAAATATTGGCTGTACTACAACCTTTTTGCTTCCACATAATTTCCTTAGGTCTTGATTAAATGTCTGTGGAATGCTTTGGTTAAAATACAACAGAAATTTAGTATAACAGCTCCTTTCTCCATCATAAATTTTAACCTCTGTTCTTATTGACCTGTTTAAGCTATGGGGTGATCCATTCACTCCACTTTACTCTTCTCTTCTGCAAGGACTGACTCTTGTGAGATTAGTGCTAAATAAACCTTGAAGCACATTTTTATCATTTGACAGGACATACAGTAATTAGCCAGAAAGTTAACACAAACACACAAGAAACCACGCCAAAGTGATAAAGAAATCCCTCTTTTGCTGAACCATCTAGATAAAGACAGTTTTGTTAAAAAATATTTATGGTCACAAAGACAGCCAAATAAATCTTATACTAAGTAATAAAAAACTTTTGCTTTTGCAGGAGAAGAAGAAGGATGAGAGCTTATTTAAACGACTCTTCTAAAGAGTCAAGGCAAGATAAAGTGATAGAAAAATTATGACAGGCAGGCTTACAAAGCAATGTTAACAAAGCTGTTATAAAGGCTCAGACAAGTTTGTTAAAGATAAAAAGCAAAGATAATGAACAAGCAACGCGCATTTTTAATTTTAGCAGAATAATCGGAGTAACTCAACAAAAATGTAACATTATTAGACCACAAAAACAAATCTATTAAGACTGTTTCAAAGGATAAGTGCTGGCATCAATTGAGAAAAGAGAAATAAAACCAAAAACCAAAACATCCTCCAAAAAAACATGCACCTTAAAGTAAAACATTTAAAACCTCTCATTTGACTTTTACTTTTAACAAAGACAATTCATTGTGCTTTGTAACATCACACATATCAGAGATGTTTCCACATGTTGCATGCACTTAACTTTTTTTTTTTTTTCTTTGCAGGAGGGAAGGATTTAGATTCAAGGACACAACTCCCACATAATCTTTCTTCAGAATCAACACTCTCTAGCATGATGTTAGGATTCACAGCTGGACTTTGTGCCCATATATCAAAAGGCCATTCTCTGAATTACAAGCAAACTTTCACAACAAGAGACACAAAACTCAGTTTCTTAAAATACCCTCTGACCTTTGTGAAACATAGATTTCAGAAGTTCTGAAATGGTCTTTTATCTTTTATTAAACTCTCTGGACTGATTTTGTTCTTTTGTGTACGTAAACACACAATAAAATGACAATCAAGAATCCTTGATCCTTAACATTCAGCTTATAATAATATGTTGAATGTTGCAGGTATTTTTATAGTCCGTGCATTTTAGCCGGTTGTAATTTTATTTCTCTCTGAGTTGAATTTAAGTCTTTTTCACTCCAGAATAAGTAACATTGGATACCATTAGACCATATAAAATTAGATATTTTTGCACATTTGCATGAGAGGTTTAATGACTCTGAATCTTCAATGTAAACTTCAATCATAGTTAAACTGATGCGGAAGAAAAAACAAAAAGAACACTTAACCCAAATAATTAACAAGCAGGAAAACTGACTGTACTGCAAGAACAGGAAAAGAGCTCTACACAAGCAAATTACCTGACTAAAAGCTATTTGTCCCATGGAGACATGTTCGCAAATGTGCACTCAAATAGTCAAATCATTGTCTGTACCTATAAAAACTTTGGAAAATGTATTCATTTTTTCCAGTGAAAACATATTAGTTACATCTACCAGTTCTCAGCAGGACAACCTGTACACAAGTTTGAACACACATTTTCATTTTGTTTTCACTGACAGAATCTCTTGGCATGGAAGAATGTGTCTTGTTTTCTCCCTTGTTCTGTTTTCTCTATAATTTGTTTTCTTTTATTCTGTTTATCTAATAGTTACCATCTGTGCATCTCCCTGAGGGCCTGGGGATCTTTCCCTTTAAATTTGCATGGTAGGAGTGGGTGTGTGACCAGTCCAACTGTCTATGTTTGAATCTCAAATAGCCCTAGGGTACACTAGTCATCACTGGGTGGCGACTCTGCCTCTTGAAAAAAAAAAAAGATATAACACCGTCAGCTGCGGCACTGACTACCTCGGGGGTTGTCCAAACACAATTACCATTTTTCAGTGTAAAAGAAGAGTCAGGCAGAGTTAATATTCATGATCCTGGTGACTGACGTTGTTTGTGTTTTTATTATCTGCTGCAGGAACAGTGGTGCCTGCCTCTCTAGCTTCTCTCTGCCAGTATGCGCATGCAATATGTTTATGGGTTTGTGTGTGCCCAGTTGTGTGTGTCAGCAAACATGTACCTATATAAACACAAAGAAAGAGAGTGAGTGGTGAGGGCTTGGAGTGTCTTTGCAGGATCCTGCTCTCCTCCCCACAGTGCAATTCTTTATTATCTTTATATGCTTATAGAAATGCAAAATTATCTAAAAAATAAAGCAATAGAAAAAGTGTAGAAATACAAATTATACCTCTGCATACACACTCCTTGAGATAACAATAACAATAAAAGGTGGCATAACTATCATCCAATGATAATACTTTAGTTTTATTGCAGGGTTTTGCTTTAAATCATATCTATTTGATGCTGAGCTCAATCATTCATCTTCTATACTGCTTAGTTGATTTCTGGGTCATGAGGGGCTGGATCCTATCCTAGCAATTAGCAGGCGAGAAGCAGGGTACACACTGGACAGATCGCCAGTCCTTCACAGGGCTAACACAGACAAACAACCATTTACGGTTACACTCACTCCTAGGGAAAATTTCAGTGACCAATTAACCTAACATGCATGTCTTTGGGTGGTGAGAGGAAGCCAGTGTACCCTGAAGGAACCCATGCTTATATGGGGAGAACATGCAAACTCCACATAGAAAGGCCACTGATCGAACCTCCCCCCCCAGCCGAGGCTCAAACCAACGACCTTCTTGCTGTGAGGCATGTAAATAAGCTCATGTAACCCTTAATATGAACCCATGTTAGTCTATTTTTAGCCACCTCTTTGTAATTGTAGAAATGTTCATTTTGTCCAAAAGAATTACATTTGATGCTAAAGACGAATATAACTGCACCATAATATTTTACATGCATTAACACAGATGGATACAGACAAGACTGAATGTTAACAGTATTGATTAAATATCTGAGCACACTTACAACCTGGCAACATGTATCTTTCATTACAGGTTGCATTTTATGTGCAAACAAATAGATCAAGTGAAATTAATAGTGTTCCTTACCTATACGTCTTCCTCCACTGGTGGCATTAAGGCGTCAGAGTGTTTAACTCATCTGCAGCCAGTCATTCCTAATGATATCAGGAAAGACTGATCCACTGTTTTGAGCTCCATATCACACTACATCTGCGTTTTGATTAGAAAATGTTGAAGTATGTGTATTCACCAGAATTCATTGTAATACTTTGCATTAGCTTTTTTTTATGTATTTGATACTGATGTGATACAAGTTTTAAACTGATGCTACAAGATATGTTGAGCATAATAACAAGTAGATGCAATTTGACCATTGATCATTTGGTTAAATATAGCACACAAAACAGCCACGCACTTCTATCTAAGTTGTTTTCTTTAGAAAGCTTAGAGCTGGTTTAATAATTCTCCAAGCAGATGTGGGTGCCAACTGCATGCTCCCAGGGGATTGGGCACATGAGCACAATACAATACAACAATACAGCAAGACAGATTACTTCTACTCAGGTGACCAAAGACTTGCCGCTGATTTCTGTCAGGCAACACCTTATATCTGCAAGCATGCAGGCATGAAAACATGATTCAACCCACTCCAGACATGAAGCACAAGCAAATGTTAAGTATACATAGACATGTATGCACTCACACTCAACATACATTTGAACCAGATCATCTGGTGTTCATATACTAATGTGTTTACAGAGGTAATACATTCAACAGCAGATTATATTTTCTTCAAGAATGATTGCAAATGCATTACAATCAATTTAAATGCAAGATTTTTGTTTTTCAACATAGAAGATTTCTGCAGTGCATGACCAAAGATATTAGTTAATATTTCTTGCATTTCCCCAAATTCCTGTTAACAACCTGCAGAGCACCTCTTTTTTTTATCTTTATGTTACCGTATACTTAAAAAGCAGTGGTTCGCATGAACAAAGAAGTAATATGCTGCTGATATGGTGTAGCACTGATTTAAATTAAACCAGCAGAGGCAGCAATGCATATTAGTCTACTGCACCTGCACTCACAAGGGAGTAAAGCATATATAAATCCTCCCTTTCTTCCTGTTACATGAGAACGTTTGGGAGAATAAAAACAGAGAAACAACCAAATTTTTTCTTTTCTTTTTTTCTGTTTTTAAACAGTATCTGTATGGTTTCAATTTCCATTTTATGCTGATGTGTGCTCCACTAATTCTTCCCTGAAAAATCTTTCTTTTAGGTGCATTTTAATGACACGGATGCTTTCTTTTGTTGTAGTTCTAACAAAAACTGCATGAAAACAATAAATTATCCCACTAATAAATGTTTACATCAAGGTTAGACAAGGTTAACTTTTGGATTTGCAGCTTCTTCGCCTCAAATTTACTTAAATTCTCATGTTTCCTCCAAAAGCCAAAACAATGTGACCTATCTTTTAGCTTTATCCCAATTGTCATATGCTCCTTTTCATCTGTTTTTCTGAGAAAAAATCTTTAGTTTGCTACATCATTCCCAAGACTGTTGTTTTCTAACAGATCTACACTGATGCTACATCTAAAGAAAAAGAAATCAACCTGTAATTTGCTGTCCAGTTACTCATTCATTTAATATCGCACAGCTAACCAGTTCAGTGTTCATACACGTCATACACAGAGGTTGCTGGTGCTGTGTTGTGAACACTATCTGCATGTCCACATAAAACAGCTCTGACCCAGCCTAAGGTCTTGAAGTCCCAGAGGGCCAGTGAGGGTCTCGGGGCTCCGATGCTTGAGAATAGCTAGGTGATCTATATTCATTGGCCAGCTTTGGAGACGCCTGCTGTCATGACCTCCCCACCCCCAACAGAGGACCAAACCAGGAACCTGTGTGTGTTTGAGTGTGTGCATGTGTTTGTGCGTGCTCCACCTGGCACTAATGCAGTGTGACAGAGATGAATGGACCTGGACCACATGGTTTTCAGCAACTAGGGGTCCGGAGAGCAAAGAGTATAGGGAATTATCTGCATTTGGAATGGAGACCATGTAGGTAAGGAAGGAGAAAAGGAGGAGACTCCAGAGGAGAGAGGGTAGAATTAGATAACACAGAGAAATGAGTGGGGAGGGGGGGACAAAATGCAAAGGCACTTTATTTCTGCTGGAGGTGAGGATGAGGAGATTAAGGTAAGAAGATGGCAAGAAATTAAAAAAGAGAAGAGATATGCATTGAAATTATAAAGGGAGAGGTAATAGTCCAGGGAAGGAAAAGGTTTTGCTGTGATGGAATAAGCAAAACCAGGGGAAAAGGGAACCAGGGATAAACGTTTGAAAAACGGGGAGAAGTCTAATGTTAATTAAACAGCCCTGATGAAAGTTTCAGGGATGGTTGTTTATGATTTCTCCTCATACTCTTAGCATCAGAGCTGTGCCAGCAGAGGTGACATTCTTAGGTGTTACTCTTCATTGTACCTATAATCTTCTTTTCTTTCTTTTATCTATTTAGCTATTTATTTTTTTACTATTTTAAATGGTCACAATTCACTGCTAAATACACCTGTAAAAAAAACTAAACAAAAACAAACTAATCTTGCACCATCATGTGATATACATGATGACATTTATCCTCAAACAATTCACTCTTCAACCTGCAAGTTTTCCAAGTGGCTGTAATTGCATCAAAAACGTCAAGTGCAACTAAACTTCTGTACTTTATTAAAAAACTAGTATGGGCTATAACAAATGAAAACATTAGCCATCTGGGCAACCTTTTCAACATGTGCAAAAATATATCTATCATAACCTTTTTTGAGATCCTTGTTTTTCTGATTTTGTCCTAAAACCCATTTGAAAAGACACTAACAGACAAAATTGTGGAAAAATGGAAAGATGTCTAGGATGTAAGGCAAGAGCAAAACAGAGAGTAAGGAGGAGGATGTTTAATACCTGTCTTCCCTTGATTGTCAGGGGGATTGTGACATCAGTGGGAAATAAAATGGACAGGTTTGGAATGCTGTCAAGGATATAGCTAGAATATTGTGGATATATATTAACTGGACATGGCTGTGGAAACATGTCCCAGATTTCAGCACCTCTCTACCCAGATTTAGAACTATGAAGGCAAACATAGGCTCTGCACAGAGTGGTAGGAGTAAAGGATGCATGACTGTAGCGTTTTGTGGTATAATCATGGGCATTTTACTAAGACTGTCTGTATGCTGGATATTGAATTTTTGACTGGTTAAGAGTACAACACCACATTACATTTGTGTGAACTATGGAGATTTTAACCAGATTTTATTTGTTTTGGGCAATAATAATTTATAGTGCAACAATAATTTCAATTTTGGGATTACAGAGGTATTAAATAATCAGTCAATAAATTCCAGAAAATGTGAATTGTAATATTTGGCATCAGTTTATCCAGGTTTGTTGAGATAAACAAACAAACAAACAAACAAAAAACCTTTTCACGCATTTTAAAAATAAGACTTCTACTATTTCATTGCTTCTTGACTTTCCATGTAAATGTTGCAGAGATGGAATGAACAGCATCCCAGTTACACCTTTGAGCCCCCTGAATTGGCAATTCAAACATTCTCAAGGTTTTGCATACAAATAGAGTGTCATTTTACTTGTGTATCATACACAAGATTTATATTGTGTAAAATGACACAAAAAAACATGTCGTAACACAGAAAATTACTTAGTATGTTATTTATATGCTATTTAATTAGACAGGTGTGAATGTATGCATGAAAGGAACAGGCCACATGGATGAACATAACACACTACACACTATTGCTGCACCGCAGGTAATACATCCGATTGTAAGAAAATCTGATATATAAAAACATCTTAAACAGTGGTAATAATAGCCTCGTGATCACCATGCTTAACTGCAACCTCTTATCCAATAGGATCTAAAGTTTCTAATATTTACAGGTGGAACATCTAGATAAAAAACCAATATAGCCTGTATAGTCAAATATCTTGTCTGAATGTGTATAAAGCACTGTTGTATGTGTAACCTATCAGTCACAGGAATGATGGTTTTGCAGATGACAACAGTTCTTTGCTTCCTTTCTATTTGGCAGCTGAGGTGGCAACATTGATGTGTTTATGTACCATATGCAGCATGCTGGCTCCTATTATGGACCCGGGGCTTTCTCAGCTCCCTCCTCTGCTCGCCACGATTAACAGAGCTCTCCTGTCAGACTAATGAACATGCCAGAGAGCACAAAAAGAGAAGAGAGCTGAAGGAAAACCAGAGAAGGGGTGGTTATAATGGGAGATTGCCAGGTATGCAGAGGAATATTAATAAAGGTATAAAGTAAAACAATCACAGCGAAGGCTACAGAAAAAGAAGTAATTACAAGGAAAAGAAATTTACACAGTCAGGCATCGGATGAGGATTTTTATGGTAATAGAAGGGAGAGCAAATCATCACATCATGTGGAGAGGGCTTTACATGTGTATTTGATATATAAAAAAATGACATGATGAGCTATAAGTGAACAACATACTATAGCTCTGTATCATGGGAGCGTAATGTAATAACTTCTTTTCTCTCTGTGTCTGAAGCTAATCACATGAACAGGCAGCTTTAAAGATGATGAGATGATATTTCAATAATTTATTTTGTACAGGAGCTTGATGAATTAAGATCAGATCTTCCTACTTTATATGCTGAAAAATTGGTTTATCTGGTTTAACTGCTGAATCACAGTGTAAATACTGTAGGAATTTAGTTTTCATTGTGTTTATCATCATGGTTGCAGAGATTACTAAAGGGAATAGGGTTTTGCATTATTTTTGACCATAATGAAAAAGTGTAAATTCCTGGACACATACTGTTTAGACTGAAAAAAGTTTCCTCTAATACAAATAATCACAGCACTTCTGAGTCGCATGGGGAACTGCAGTGATATTATTTTCTCTATTTCTAACCTTGTACAATGCAAACGGCAGTGTTCAACATTCAGCGCTGCAGGCAGCCTTGACTGACACAGTGATGATAGGATTATTAAATCTGATAATACCGCAGATGTTGCACTCCCTTATTTTTCCTTCTAAATGAAAATGAGCCAAGGTAAGATGATAATGATGAGCACAGTAAATGCTTTTACTAGTAAATGCCTACGTGTACAGCAAATGAAAGCATGTACAGTGTCACATGTTAGCACTTTGAAAACTAATGTCCATGAATGATGATCAGGAATAATTCCATCAGCTCATTAATAAATCGTTTACTGCAGCTTCCATGTATTTGCGCTAGATTAGCAGTAGAAATTCATAAAATGAGGAAGGGGGTTGATGGTGGTTGCTGTGGCAACACTAATGGCACCCACCCCCACTGTCTTTGTGTGCCTGCGCTTTCCCTTAAGATACTATGTAATTGTAGGTTGAGTTGAGCTTGGTGGTGCAAACCCTTATGTATAGAGAAACTGATTCCAGCTGGCATGTACAGAGTAGTCAGAACTATAGTGAGAAGTAGTGAAGAAACACAGTTAATGGAGATGCTTCTACATGGATGCACTGCACAAGTAAGCAATATACAATCATGCTCTGTGATATGTATAAAGTGCTGAGGAGGTCCAGTGCTGATATTCTGAAAAAATGGAAAGACAAAAAGGTCTAAGTTGACAGAGGCTTCAGTTTTAGGGAAAGAATTTCAAAATATGTTCAAATGGCTGCAGGTGTTCCAACAGGACTAGTACAATGACATCTGCATGTGAATCTATGAGAAAGACATCAGTAGTTTTGGGTTAGCAACTGGTCAACAGTGCATATTTTATGTCCACAAGATTTTATGTCTGCTATTAGCTTGATATGTAATGAAGAACAGCAAAGCAATTATTCTTCATGTCAGCGAGTAAAAGCACCAGTGCAGGGCTTGATCAGGCTGTCAGCAAGTGCAGTCTGTCAACAGTTGCACAGAGATGGGTATTATATCACCTTTGCAATTTGCAACTTCCCTCATTATACTGACAAATGCACAATTTTCAGTTCAGTGGTCCAAAAACCACAGAAGTCTTTAAAAATGTGGAAACATGATTCATCCTTTGCCATTTTCTATTCACGTTGAGGAATTGATCATGTGTCACACACGAGGAGCATATTCAGGCCTAAAGTGAAAGGATCTAATGACTCATTTATGCTTTTCTGAGATATTTTGCTGGCATGGTTTGGGTCCACTTGATTCTTTAATCAATCAGAGTCATATAGCTTTGAATGATTGCCTGTATCCTAGTTAAATGAGTATAAAAATATAAATATAGAAATATATATTAAAAATCTGCGATGGACTGGTGACCTGTCCAGGGTGTACCCTGCCTTTCACCTGAAACACTGCTGTTCAAATGCTGTTCATGGAACATGTTCTCATTATCTGATTGAAAAGTGCTTACAAAAAGGTACTCGACCAGATAGAAACAATCACACAGAAAGTCAGATGCTTAACTTTTATTTTCTCTTTGATTAAATCCATTTTTGGAAGAATAGATAAAAAGAACACCTAATTACACCTCTGTACTTTCGTATTGTATAAGTGTTTTGTTTATGTTTTGCTGAATGTGTGTCTGTATAGTCATCCTGCAACAGATATGCTGTCTCTGGATTCTCAGTCAAAGGCTGTGCTGCCTCAAAGCCAGTTGCAGTTTTTATTCCCTACTGATTAAGCAAACATTAGCCTTTGCCCGCATGAGCAAAAGGCAGGGTACAGCGATGCTTAGCACTCATCCCTCTGAATGGGATAAGATGACAGAAGAGTCCAGGCTGTCGGTGTGGGGAGAGGCTTAGATCCATAGGCTGATTACTGATTACCATAGTACTGCTGAGTATGCTAAAGCACATAGGCTCAAGGTGGGTTGGGTCACTATGATTAAGAAAAAGCCAGGATGGGTGTTGTGGATTGGAGAGCAAAAGAGGGGAGAAGGCCACTGACACCCCATCAAGAGAGAGAAGTGCTAAAGTGCACCAAATGGACTCCTTCCTCTCTCTACATCCAAACATGAAAACCTGGCTGGAAATATGAAATCACATTATAGAGTTTAACTTCATGATTTGGTGCAAAACTTTGGAGAGTGAAGTTTCTGAGAGCCAGTTGTAAAAGTCTTTGTCACAGACACATTTTAAAAACTTGAATAATAGGGAGCCGCTGATAAAGCCTAGGGCAAATCCTGTCAGTATGAGTGGGGTCATGGAGTCTAGTATTGAGGAAAACAGGTTCAACACACTCAACAATGACACAAAAAAGAGATGTCTTGTAACATGAGAAAACTGAAAAAGAATGCTGAGTTCACCTTTAAGTGAATGCACACATGAGTGTGTGTATAAAGACTGACAGTTACATCTGTTTACGGACATGTGTGTGAATTTGTATACAATGTGTATGTGCGTTTGTTCATTTATCCTCCGAGCTAGCATGTGATTTTACTGCCTGTCGAGTTATTGCTGTGGTATAACTGTCCAAGTGCTGGAGGTGAGACTATAATAAAGTTGTCTTTTACTGGCATAACATTTAGAATCAAGAGGCCATTTCCAAAGTCTGGAGGGCACCGCTTTTCAATACTTGTGTGTGGATGGGAGAGTGGGAGAAATATCAACTCAGTACACGTTTATCTTTTGTGTGCTGGTGATTATAGGCTTGCAGGTATAGAGCTGTCCATAAACAACAAAGGTGCTTGAAGGTAAAAGAAAAATAAAGAAGTTTATAAAAGAAGAAGAAAAAAAAATCATTTATCAGCTGAATTAGAAAAAGTATTTTAAAAATGCACTTTGTAGGTGAGATATACTGGTGAGATACTATGGGGATAGACCATATTTTACTGTAATATAGTGGTTCCCAAACTTTTTCTACAAGGCCCACCTTTACCTACAGAGAAATGTGCCACAAAATAGTCTTTAGTTTATTGGTGGCTATTCATCAACTAAAGTTAAAACCATGTCATTGGCAGATGGAAAGATTAATTCCTTTGCTATAGTGTTCAGGATGAGAAGTCTCCAGGTGCCATTATAACTTGTTTGGCTTCATACTGCCAGATGCTGATATTTTGAGATGTGCAACATACTATGGTCTCTCTTCCATACCCACTATTGACCTTTGCCATTACTTGACCAGCACCTGGTCAATTCTAGAGCAAGATATACCTCCTTATTTTCTTGTCTGAATTGGTAGTTGAAATGTCTGTTGTTAGTTAATCCCCCACCACCAGTCACTGCTTTAATACGACAATAGAAGAAGAAGAAGTGATAAAAACAAATGAAAACTGGCAACAAAAAGAGCATAGACACCATTACATATTAATAAAGTGCACAGTAATTATAACAATTCTGGAAACCTCCGATAAGCAAATTTTACCTTTCCTGCCACCCTCCCATAAAGAAACCGAGTTTAGCAGCAATGAGAGGAAATTACAAAAAAGAGGAGCTAATACAAGAGTAAATAAATTTTGATAAGTTTTTGCACTAAGAGCAACAACAATCTGATGCAGAACTTGTAGCTTTTCTTTTGGACTCAAATAAAAAGCTTGTAATGTTAACATACTACTCCAATAATATGCACTGTATATGTATGAAGGTAGCTGTGAACAGAACACACATTGTAAGCAGTTGGAAAAATTAAAGGCATATAGTCATTTCATCTATGTGGTGAAACTAATGTATAAAACAAAGCAACCCACTGGAGAAGCTGCATACTGGCCTGGCTGGTAAGCATGCACAAGCTAGTAAACCACAGAAAAGAGTTGAAAAGTCAGTCATTCACAACATTTCTGCTGTCAAATTAGTTGCCCCTAAATCTGGACAAAAAGGATAATTTTTCCATTTTCTTTCAACTTTCACATACCTAGTGAATGAGGCTTAATGGGCCAAGACAAGTACAAAACCTGCAGTTCATCTGTAGCAATCTACCAACAACATTCAGGTAATAGAAACTGCCTTTAGCCTTCAATTTTAAAAGTGTTTACAGTCTAAATAATAAAAAAAACAAAACATAAATTAGTTGACTGAAAAATGGAAAAGAGGAGCAGTTACTGTTAAGCATTGGTGGACATTCTTGTCAAAATGAGAAATGCTCAATAGTTTGTGCTAAACACACATGCTTATGATGATGGCTACATTCAGAGATGTGAGCAGCAAGTCAGCGGATCACATTTGCAAATAACATTAAGCAACTGTGTTAAAGACAAACAGTGAGTGACTGTCTGATCTACCATAATCTTACTGCCACACCTCTTTGTTTACATGTGGCTGACTTTCTGGAAACTCAACAGCAACATGCAATGGTGAATTTTGTTGCTGACCATTGTAAAGATAGTCATTTATGTTCATTGTTTAACTTTATTTAAAACCCTGTACTAAGACAAGAAGCCAGCCACAATATAAAATGTGACAGAGGATAGAGGCAAAAAGATTATAAAAAATAGATCACCTGAGAGGCCGCATATCCAGGGGACACTGGTGCTGGTTTCTTTTGTCAGCTGTGGGTGAAAGCTTTTATTAGCGCAGACTTAGAATTCACAAATGCAAGTAATTCCACTTGTGCAACTAGAACAAATTCATTTTCAGCTGTGACAAATGTTGTCCATCATTATGTTTCATGTCTCCAAAATCAACTGGTAAAAAATTTATTTTACAGTAAAGAGGGAGAATGCAAAGTTAATGTGAACAATAGAAACACAAAAGTCAAATAACAGGAAACTAGTCAGTCTGAAATACAGTAGAATGTTTTTTTATTTGTATTTTTATGCCTTCCTGCAAGCAACAAATTCAATACATAAACATACAGCCCTTTAAAAATAAGTTAGAGTTTATTTAGATAGAAGTTTCAAGTGAGACATGAGCTGGACAAGGGTTTTTTAACTTATGTTATGAAGTAAATAGTCACAGCTACCATTGTATTACCAAGGTTCTTTGATCCACAGTGTTAAAATTGATCATTTAAGTGGATACTTAATTTAGTATGTACCTAAATGTATGCACTTAAGTTGCTCCATAATTGTTAAGTCAGAAAAAACAATACAGACTGTGGACTGAAACAGGGTATAGTGCAATGATGTTTAATCATCCAGATAATTTCATTTTTATCTTTGAGATACATTGAAAAACAAACAAAAACTAGAAGCACTCCGAGAGCGCAGACCTCTGCCAATTCATTATCATTTTATTTGGCCAATAATTATGTGTATTTTTTTATATTTTTTTTATATTGGGTATTAAGTTAGAAGCTCTGATGGCAAAATTATCACCATCTCCCCATAGTAAAGAATTTCTTTAAAATTCCTGGATCCAGGTAGTGATCCAGATCCCTCCAATATCTAATCACTTGCTCCCTATTTCATTTCTGAGATTTCCTGAAAATTTCATCAAAATCTATCCATAACTTTATGAGCTTTTTGACACTAAAACATGACACGGATGCATAAAAAACTTTAACACTGTATAAAATACAGCAAGCTAGATTTATCAGTTCGCTGCAAAGTAATGAGCTGCAGAGAGAAGGTCACCATAAGGCAGGATAAGTTGTTTGTCTAAGAGCCATCAAAAGGAGAGTCTTTCAAAAGAACTGGGTTGATGACACAATAAGGAAAAAATGTGACACAAATGGTATTTTGACCAGCAGCCTCACTGCTGTAGCTATTTTATGTGAACTCCATACATAACAATCAAGTCACACAAAGGGGACGCTGAAATGTTTGTTATAATTGAAGCTAATCAGTCTTTCTTATGATTCACTGTGTCAACCACACTTTGTTTGTGCTCATGTAGGGAAAACTGATGTTGCTGTGGGAGCACATTATACCACCAAATAGATAAGCTCCTTGACTTTTGCTTGTGAGAAATCTGGAATGCTCTCACAGGCTGCAAGCCACGGCATATTTATCCTCCTACCTGCTTGCCTGCCACACACACACTCACACACACACACAAACATCGCTGCCAGGCAGGGTGGAATTACTTGAGATCTGCTTCAACTTGCCCCACGACATTCCCCTGAAACCATGGCAACCTCACAAGGTATGGTAAGAGCGTGTGTGGTGTTTTTCCTTGCCTTTAAGGGTCTCCAGTGCCCATCAGCCTCAAACAGTCTGACTGACTGCACTGGCCCTCGCTGGAGCCACTTTACATCTTTCAGGAGATGAATAGGGTCAAGCCTGCATGGCAACAATCTCCTCTTCCTTTGTGGCTCTCTTGGATCCTTAAAAGAAACCAGGAGGGCATAAAACTCATTCACCGACTCACCCACTCACTAGCACACATACACACTGTTTTTTTCTTCTTTCTACACACACACACACACACTCACAAGGACATGTACAGCTGCAGAATGTGGTGGTCTCCTGGGAATGGAAGGATAAGTGCAATGCAACCTCAAACTGACCCTTGAATGAAGGTGCATGCATTTGTACACACCCACGCTACACACAGACACACTGAAGGTCTCAAGCCCCATGTTTTACCATCCAACTCTATCCATCTTTAACCCTTTCCAGTAACTAGCTAACAGTGTAGTTTGATACCTAGGTTGTGTACAGCTGAAGGTCGATTCCTGAGCAGTCCTGGATACAGGCGAGGAGGGCTTAAGGGTCAGCTTACATGTCTCTCCCTCTTCTCAATTATTCATACACTATAACATCCTCTCCTGCTCCAATCCAATCACCACAAGCAGACAATGAGGAGAGGATGCTTGGTGGAAGGAATGGAGAAACATGGGAGTGAAGAAAGAGTTTATGAATCTACGAGCTCTCCAGAAAGTTGGCACTCACTCAGCCTCTGAGCAGCATTAGCTTCTGGAAGGTATCAGCCATGGAAGTGTCTGATTCCATTGTAAATGGCATGCACACACTTGTACATGTGTACACTCATTACACACAGCAGTTTCACTATTTCCCCCACTCACACTAATGCTCTCAGATGGGTACGCTCATGGAAGCCTTGACTAAACAATGCTGCTGTGATTGCTGCGTAAGCATTAGCATAGAAATAGTGTTGCGAATATATGGTCTGGCACAGCTCTTGGGATTATTAGACCCATTCCAGGTGTCGTGAGTCTAAAAAGGATCCCATTTAGCTGTAAATACAGGCTTTTTTATGTGTCAGTGCAACATTTTTGTGACACTCAAGAGTTCATGAAGCTGTACAAAGCAGGCTAAAGGCAACATCACATTTGAGTGTTTTAAATGAGCACATGATAATAAGTATTGAAGCATTTAGAACAATGAAAATATCTATTTTTTATTCTGATTCTCTTAGTGCTGTGTTTATTGTGCAATATATACTGTGGACTTCCTAATTGCTGGTCATGTAGAGCAAAATGGGAAGGATACATAACTGTTAGATGTCAAAGATTCATATAATGCAGAGACAGCCGGTGATTTAAGGAGATAAGATTAATGATAACATTGTGAATCTCAGAAAGCTGCTTTAAAAAATAAATTACAGTTGCTCATTTTCTGGGTGATATACACCGCCTGGCCATAAAAACAAAGTTACCACCTGGATTTAACTAAGCAAATAGGTATAAACCTCCTAGTAAATAATTACCACATGGGTGATTACCTTTCCGGCGGCAACAAGTTATTTAACCCCAACTGATGCAATGAGCAGCTTCTCATTT
Source organism: Rhadinocentrus ornatus (assembly GCA_037177495.1). Lineage (NCBI taxonomy): Eukaryota > Metazoa > Chordata > Actinopteri > Atheriniformes > Melanotaeniidae > Rhadinocentrus > Rhadinocentrus ornatus. The sequence continues at coordinate 6,577,247 of JBAMHW010000012.1, forward strand.
CTAAAACAACTTTGTCGAAACAGTCTATAGTTGAAACACACATCCTGTGGTCGTGGAAAAGATGTTAGTCTGTTTAAGGATCATTGGCACGCATCAAGGAGAGAAAAAAATCTAAAGAGATTGCAGAAACTACTAAAACTGGGTAAAAAGCTGTACATTGTATTCATAAAAACTGGAAGGAGTGGGGAACCATCTTCTTCGAGAAAGAAATGTGGTTTCAAATCCTGATTGCTGATTAAATGAATGTTTGGTTAAATTAACTTGAAGAAAACAGTTAAAACAGTAGAACTCAGGACTGTGTTTAAAAGTGAAAGTAAGAGCATTTCCACATGCACAACATGAAGGGAACTCAAAGGACTGGGAATGATCAGCTGAGTAGCCATAAGAAAACCACGAATCAGTGAGGCTACCTGGAGAACAAGGCTTCAATATGCTAGAGAGCATGAAAATTGGATTCTGGAAAATGAAAGACGTTCATGTGGTCTGATGAGTTCAGATCTATCCTGTTTTAAAGTGATGGGTGCATTAGAGTAAGAAGAGAGGCAGGTGAAGTGATGCAGCCATCATGCTGTACAAGGCTGTGGAGGGCAGTATTATAATCTAGGGTTGCTGCTGTTGATCAGGTCTAGGTTCAGCAACATTATGTCCCCAAAGAATGAGGTCAGCTACCTGCATAAACATGACCAAACGTGACTGAATAAAAATGACCAGGTTATTTCATCGATGGACAACTTCTCTTTGGTCAGGCAGTACTCACAACTTGAGGTATCCTGGTGTTTCCTGATGAGAAAGCACAGGAGGTTGAACAAGATACAGAAAATAACCATGAATATTGCAGTTAGTTATTTGCATAAGTGTGGAAGCAGGATGAGGCTTCCTGCTGTGTCTCATGACAATGAGTGAAAAGCAATAAAGAGACCAGGTAAAAAAATAAATAAATATGAAGCTCGTTGCGTATTCTCAAGGGAAATACCTGCTGTAGTCACAAATGGAGTCATTCTGGCCTTTTCAGGACTTACAAATATTGGAAACAGATGGGAAAACTGCACAATGTGTGGTCAGTGTAGTGAAAACATTTATGTTCTCACATGCAACTCCTCCAAAAATCTGTCCACCCAGCCATTGTCTATAGCTTCCCAATGTCCAAGGAATTTAAAGGTGTGAATCTTTTGAACTATAATAGGAAAACTGTATACTATACTATAAACAGGCACCTATTCTCTTTACTTGCTTAATTACTGTTTATGATATTCCGTCCAACCCAGCATCAGACTGAACCGAGGTCTGGTCTATTTAGTATGTTTAAGAAATATCTGGCAAAAGTGGAGAAATCAACTACATGTGCAATAAAAGTGATGCAGTTTTAAAACAAACCCAGCAACACACTGAGTAAATCAGTACTAAAAATCACCAAAAAGAGCTCAATTTGTAGCTTGTTATTCTAAACTAATGTCGGTCAGTCTATCCAACATGATCATTAAATACCTTTTCATTTAACAAGTCTATAAAATAGTCGGCTCCAAAGTAAAATAAGAATGGCAAATAAAAAAATAATAAAAAAACATTACAGATGCCAGTTTATATTACATAAAAATTTAATTTTTATTTGTTTATTTTTATTTTTTGTTAAAAGCTGAGAAAATAGCCAAGCAGGGCTGTCCCACCCCTTAGTGTGGCTTCCACTAACTTCCCATAATGCACTGTGCTTGCTTCAGGGCAAAGGGTGTCGTTCTGTGCCGCCAGGGAGCTTTTCTCTCACCCTGTAACATACAATCCTTACCTTTATTTTAGCCCTCCCTTCTCCTCTGTCCCTGCTCTTCCTCTGTCTTTGAAAATAAGGTAATAGCACAAAAGAGAGCAGACAAGAAAGATTCAAGAAGGAAAGAATGGAGTCAGTATACAAAGGTTTTTAAACCTGTATATGTTGCACCGAGGAAAAAGAGAAGACAGGAAACCAGCAACTACAAAGGGTAAAATAAAGAAAAAGACAATGACGAAAAGAAAGGAAAGTAAATCGAATTCTGCCCAATTGAAGCAGGAGCTGGGGCATGAAGTAGAGTGGTGAGGGGAGAGTCTTTCTCCTTTATGATAAATCAAAGAGGACAGAGAGAAAGATTGAGGCATGTGTTGTCAGCAGGATGTGAGAAGGGTCACTCAAAATGATGGAGTTAAAGAAGATACAAAAAAAAAAAAAAAGGGGGAGAAAAGAAGTAAGATTACTAGTTGCTACAAGGAGTGTAAAGATAAATTGATACAAGTCGCAACCTGATTTTGACAATAATGTGTAATTACATCAGTATGGACATCACTTCTAGACTGAATAAAATGTGACATAAACCAACAAACACTACCATTAGTGTAGGGCGATACCATTACGAAACCATATCATTATGAAACAACTTATCAGCCAGCCATCCTACTAGTTGCCCCACTCAGATCTAAAGGTGAAAGGGCTCATACATCCATGACCACTGCTTCTGTCTCAAACTCAACATGTCAGGCAACCAATACTGACACAGTTTGTAATAAACCATCAAATCTAACATCTGGAAATTTATTTAATTTTGTAAGACAAAAGGAACATTGAAGAAAAATTATTGGAGCACTGGTTGAGATGCACTGTACAACCCACTTGTATTGAGATACTGTTTAAAATGTAAATAGGAAAATACAATATTTAGCTAATCTGATTTAACTTCACAAAAATATTAGATCATTTTGATTTTGATGCCAGCAACATATGTCAAATAGGTGGAACAGGAGTAACAAAAGACAGAAAAAGTACAGAGAAGTTTTGGATAACTGATTAGGTTAACTGGCAAAAGGTCAGCTACATGACAAGGTATAAGATGCATTTCAGAAAGGCAGAGCCTCCCAGATATAAGGATGGGCAGAAGTTCACTGTAAACTGTATCTAACTGTCTCTAAAGATTGTCAAACAATTTCAGAAAAAATTCCCTTGTGTAAAATTGTTAAGACTTTGCAGATCTCCCCGTCTACAGACTCTAAAGGCTCAAAGAATCAGGAAGAATCTCTGTGTGCACGTGTCAAGGCTGAAGGTCAAAACTCAACACTTTTGATCTTTGGGCCAAGGGAGGCACTGAATTAAAAAGATGATTTGCTCTCGACTGGAAATCACTGCATGGACTCAGGGAAACTTCCAGTAATAATCTCTAGTATCAAAAAAAAAAAGCCATGTGTGAACATGAACCAGAAACACTGCCATTTTTTCTGGGTCAAAGCTCATTTAAAAAGGTCTTAAGCAAAATGGACAACTGTTTTGTGGTCAGATGAACCATTTGAAATTCTTTTTGGAAACCATGGAAGCTCTGTTATGTAGACAAAAAAACAGAGCGGGACAATCCAAACTGTTATCAGCGGGCCATTCAAATTCCTGCATCTCTGATGCCAATAAACCCCCAAAACATTTGGCCATTATGAAATGAAACAGCCATCAACAAAGATCCAGGAGTGGCGAGCAATGTGTGGTCAGTGTAGTACAAACATTTATGTTTTTACATGCAACTCTTCCAAAAATCTGTCCACCCAGTGCTTAATAGTAAAAATGTATACTATAACGCTTAACAGGCACCTATTCTTTTTACTTGTTTACCTACTGTTTATGATATTTCAAAACATTAGGCCATCTTTAAATCAAACAACCACCAACAAAGATCCAGGGGTGATGAGCAACTAAAATTCTACATCAGATAAGAATGGAACCGTCCTCTCGTTAAACTGGAGCAACTGGTGTCCTCACTTCCCAGATGTTTGCAGAAACATGTTTAAAGGTGATAATAAACAATGATAAACATCACCCTGTTCCAACTGTAAAGACATGCTGTGGCCTTCAAATGTTTGCCAAGAAATTGTAAAATGTCTCAGCTTCAATATCTGATATGTTGTTGTTGTTTTATTGAGAATTTTATTATGAGATTAGCAAATCATTGTACTCTATTTTTATTTACATTTTACATAGTGTCCTAACTTTCTTTGGATAGGTTGTACTATTGTAGCATTTGAAATTTACCTATAGGGCATCATGTTGAACCACTGGAGGCTTTACATCACAAACAGAATCAGAAACAAAAGAAGATAAGAATATAAGATAAAGACAATATACTCAAGACTTTATCGACAAGTCAGATAAAAGTTGTTGTTTTAAATGAGTTGTTTTGCAGAAATTTCTAAATTGACATTAACTCCAATGACAAATGAAAAATTTTACTTGGTGACTTGTTTTCTAAAACTATTTTATTATTGTTACTACTATATTTAATACAAAAGATACAAGTAAAATACTGAGTACATGTGCCACCCAAAACAAACAAAAAAACAAAACAAAAAAAACTGTGATCATGAGAAAGGAGATGAAAACAAAATTTAATTTAATTTAATTTAATTTAATTTAATTTAATTTAATTTAATTTAATTTAATTTAATTTAATTTAATTT
>JBAMHW010000012.1:6592186-6603492 GCA_037177495.1 Rhadinocentrus ornatus
ACAAAACCATCTCCCTGACCGGCCGAACCCCGACTGAAGTCTGTAAAACTGTGAAAGTTTGGGGAAAAAAGAAGAGAAAGACAGGGGTCTCCTTTTTTTTTTTTTTTTTTTTTTTTTTAGAGCCACACATGGTTCCATAATCATTCAAATGTGCTTTGGTTTAAAAAATAGTTTGTGGATTTGGGTATGAGCTTTTCTTTCTTCTTAGTTCTTTGTACAAGTTTGCAACCATTTCTGAATATACTGTGTTACTAACTAAAAATGTTGACTTGTTCAAGCTGCCCCGCCTTTGTCAAGGCTTTTCATGTTAGTTGAAAAAGTACCCCCCTGTTCGTATTAAATATGAAACTAGTGTTTTGCCTTTCCCGTGATTAAAATACAGAGAAAATTGATACAATGCTATATCTTACAAATCTAGCTGAGAGTCTGCATTCACAGATGCAGAACAATCCCTGAAGTATTTTAATAGTAGTAGTAGTACTAGTAATAATAGAGTAGTAGTAGTATGGTCACAGTTTGGAGTTGTTGTTTTTTCTTTTTTCGTTATGTCAAACAAGCAAGCATTCAAATGCATCTGCAAAATATTTTGCAGAAATGGCTAAAGATCACATTGTACAAACACCTTTTGCATTACAGACATTGCGCTGTGTTGCACTAAGTGATGACTAATACAATAACGTTTGAAGGCAACGCATTGCGGACTCCCTCTTTAACTAGAAGAGTTCACAAGCAACAATGTATGAGTCGATAAATGACATTTGTGGATGGGAAGGTGTGAAAAATTCACATGTACCATGCAGTAACGAAACAAGATACAAAAATCCAACATAATGTAACAGCTGTGGGAGTCCAGGATTCAGGTACCTTAAAAAGTAAGCAATGTTTATGTAACTGTAGCTGCATCCCTGTGATAACGAACATTTTACAGACTAACATGATGACAAACGAAGTATAGAAAAAATAATCAAGGACAGTTTAACCAACATAATGGAGGAATGCCTATACGAAAAACTTGTAGTGAAGGTTCACGATCCACAGTGTGACTGTTGAGAGTAGATACACTGGACAGGTTTCAGCGAAACCTACAGACAATAGAGGGGTCATTCCCAACTTGTGGTTTCTTATAATGATTTAGAGCATAAAACAGTTTAAAATAATCATACTGTGTTATAATGGAATACAAATAAGACAAAAAAAGGGGGTTTAGGGAGTCCAGGGAATTTTTGCTTCTCCCTTCTGAAAAGGTTGAAAAAGTTTGGCTAAAAAAAAAAAAAAAAAAAAAAAAAAATATATAAACTAACAAGCAACTTGAACTTCACATTTAAATTTTGATTATAATTCCTATTATTTTTTTTTGTTTGTTTGTTTGTTTGTTTTTTTTTTTTGGTCTGAACTGAACAGATAAAATGTCATCAAGTCCCGTTTTTCTTAAAGTCAGGGAATATAAAGTGATAAGAACTCTGAATACCAACAAAAAGAAACAAGAGAAGCTTGTTCGGGGAAACATACGTATAAAACTTTACCGGTTTTGTCAGGCGATAAAGTTTACATAATACCAGCCCACCAATCAGCACAAGCTTTCCTTGCAAACCACAAGAACCTCCTTCTGTATCAAGAATCATTGGCCAAAACTCCTTCAAAAGAGTGGATTTCTTTGTCTGGATTTAGAATATAATTCATAATTTGTTTTATACAGCAAAAAGAAATAAAAAGAGAAATAATTTAGTATGCTATATATCTTAAGTACATCTTTTTTAAAACTTTGGTTATGAACTTGTCTAGCAATGCTTGTTAGTTAGCTCTGTTCTCAACATTCATATGATCTTTGGAACACTATACATCTAAACTAATTAACTAAACACTATTTGCTCCAGGCAGGATGCTACAGTACACTTTGAAGTGGGGCCACAATGACCAGGGCACCCTCCCAAGAAAAGGCTATATCTGACAAGTACAAACAACAGCTAAAAACAATGTTGTGTAAAACCTATGAGCATTAAAAACCTGTGTTGAGAGATGGGCAGGTTAAAGCCTTAGGTGAAAAGTTACCATAATCTACACACTTTTTACAATTAATTACATAGGAACTTTCAACTAATCGACAGAGTTCGTAAGAGTAATCAGAGGTAGCAAGGTCACAAGCCTATATAAATAGACTTCTTTTTTTTTTTTGAGGAGAGGAAAGCTATACAGACAGAAAAATAAACGTACCCACTGAACATAAAGTTCAGTCTAAAATACCCTCTTTTTAGGCCCATTACACCACCCATCCCATCCCACCCCAACCCCAAATCCCTCCCCTCCACAAGAAAAATCCCAAGACCTTCCAGTTTAAAACATTCACTGAAACATGACAAGTTTTTTTTAAGTAAAACAAGTACCACAAGGAGTTCATCTTTCCAGTCAGGATTCACTCCTGGGAGCAATAGCAGGCAAAAAAAAAGAAGAAGAAGAAGAAAAAAAAAAAAGAAAATCTCCTCAACATCAATACAAACAGCCATTGAGAGGACTTTGAGTATTTGTTATCTGTTAAAAACAAACACGTCCTCCCAACATGAACCTTTTCTTTCAGGACTTTCAGTTAAAGCATGGAGATGGTGCCAACCCCATTTAACCCTCCTCTTTCATACCAATGCCCATCACCAACATAAAGGATATAAAGCTGTCAGGGTAAAAATAATCTTTTTGCTGAATTATTGCCAGTATCATTTGCATGGGTTTTTGGTCAACATAGCTCTGAAGTACAGACTGGGCTTTTGAGTTCATCTGTTTGAGGAGTACTCAAAGACTTAATGCTTAAAGAGTGAAGAGAGGAAGGCTGAGGGGTATGAGGTGAGGGGGCTTGACATTATATCAGTGCCCACATTCACATTTAACAAACCAGAAGTCACGTCACTTCACTGTGGCTTCATGACTTTGGAGAGAAACAGGAGTAAATTTGTTCCTGTGGAACTCCTGAGAGGTGAGCTAATGTCCTTTGAACAATGACTTGATCTTTGCATCAACAAGATCCCACCATCACCAAGAGAGCACTGTGGCTAACGGCTACATCATTCACTCAGCCAGGGTATCGTAAACTGGAATTAATATGTAGAACCATGTGTCTGCATGTGATGGTGTGCATTTCTTTGCTTACGAGATGGAAAAAAGAAATGTTTCTTTTTTTCTATTCCCAGAGTTCTTTGGCTTGATGCATTTCTAAGAGGGTGAGGTGTGCATTCTCAGGTGACTGATGAGGTTGCGCTGCTGGGTAAACTTCCCACCACATAACTGGCATTCATACGGCTTCTCCCCAGAGTGTACACGCATGTGCTCTGTCAGACGGTACTGGCGTGTGAAGCGCATGCCACACTCTTCACATGCAAAAGGCTTTAGGCCAAGGTGGCTGCGCATGTGGCGTGTCATGGTTCCTCTTTGGGTGAACATTTTGCCACAGATGTTGCAGGGGAAGGGCCTGGTCAACCAGTGGCTCTTCTCATGTTGTCTCAGCGTTGCAGGGTCTTTGTAGCTCTTACTGCAAACTGTACACTTGAATGGACGTGTTTCAGAGCCAAAGCCAGAGGGACCAACTGCTGCAGAAAGGTCTTCTGCCTCCTCCTCATCTTCCTCCTTCACAAAGGTCCCTCCCTCCTCTTTGATGTAGAGCTCATCCTCAGTGTGCGTCTCCACGTGAGCATTGAGCTGCTCAGAACTGGGGAAGCCCTTACCACAGGGAATGCACACATAGAGGTTATCCCCAAATGCTGGCTCAAAACCTTGCTGTCGGTAAACATAGTTGGCACTGTGGTGCCCTCCTCCTGAACTCCCTCCACCTCCTGCACTCTCGCCATCACTTTGACCACTTTCTTCACTGTGATCCTGCCCATTCTCAGCTTCCTCTTCCTCAACTTTGCACTGGAAGGACTTTTCAGACACAAAGCTGCTGCTACTCCCTCCACCAATCCCAGAAGAACGGCCATCTTTAGGACCTACTATTACGCCATTTACAAGAGGCCTGTCATGATCTTCTGACTTCAAACCTGACACCTCTCTCTTAGGCCATTCATTCTTGCGAGCACCCTGCCGGGTTTTCTTCTGGGGTGGTGGGCCATCAGACTGGTTTTGGATTTCCTCTGAGGTTTTAGAGGATGAGTTGAGGTCCATGGTCTCTGAGATGCATGTGTCAACACCTGGTAGGGTGGTTGAGGAGTCATCAAGTGAGGCACTGTTGGTTGTGGATACTGAGGCAGATTGAGGGGATTCTTGGGAGTTGCTGTGTGGGCTGAGCGCATCAGTGGCTGTGCCTGCAGAGTGAGGACTCTTCTTGGACAGGTCAAGTCCAAGATCCGGCTCCCCAGCACTTGCGCCACTGCTGAGATTACCATTACTGCTGCCATTTCCCCCATTCCCATTCTTTCCAGAGCTGCCGACAAACATCTCATCATCTGAGAGCTTGTCCCGAAGGCCTTCATCTGGTTGTGGTTGATCAGCATCTGAAGGGGTTGGATGATAGTGGTTGTTGGGGCCAGCAGGGGTAGAAGAGGAGTGACGCTGATTATTGAGACGTAAGCGACTAACAGGACCTGGAGTGGAGGGTTTGCCTGGCAGGGGTTTCCCGCCACTGCGCTTGAGCTTCTTTCTGCACAGAGCAGCGAGGTCATGGAGCTGGAGGTAGCTGGCTGCGGTCAAGAGGGCACTGAAGTTCTGCTCACTGCTCTGGTCTGAGGAGGACAGGAGCTTCCCAGTGTAGATGAAGTCAAGTACTTGTCTGAATACAGAGGGGTTGACCATCTCTGTGTCGAGGTTGATGAGGTTATCGTGGAGAACCAGAGATTTGAAATAGATGCTGCTTGCCGCCAGGATATTCTTGTGGGCACGGAAGAGCGCATTCTCCACCACAATGATAACATCACACAGGAAGCCCTTGGCTCTCTGCTGGTTGAGTTGCAGCAGCAGTTGTTTGGCATGATTTGGCAGTTCCATTTCCTCCTTCCTTCTGTCCTTCTCTCTCTTCCTACAGGAGCACCACCTAAAGCTAATAGGAAAGAAAGAAAAGGTGGTTAGTTTGCCATTCATAAGAAAAATAATAATTAAATAAACACTGACACTTGGGCTAACAAAATTTTATTCTATCAGGCTAATAAACCCAATTAAAGCAATCAAAAGGAGTAGTTGGACCTTAAATGCACAAGTCTGAAATGCAGAAGGAAGTCAAAAAGCCAGCAAGTAGCAAAACAGAGCTTGCTTTGTTTGGGAGTTTTTTTGTGCAAGTCTGGTTCTTTTTGCAGTTTACAGTTACACCATTAGCATGTTTCACACATAATTCAAGCTGTGTTTCTGCAGAAACATCAAGTCTAGCCTCTCACAGGGAAATTAGCAAACTGGTAGCACACCATGCGACATAATCACATGGCGGTATAGAAACTGGAACCCTCCCTCTCATCTTCCTTTTAAAACAAATTGCAACCCTACATGGATCAAGTTCTGATTGTACACATTGCCACTGTTCTGGCACAAAAGCCATAGGGGCGGAGAGGAAGAAAGGGTAAAGTAACTACTTCTCTCAGGTCCCTCCTCTCAGCTCTCTTCATCAGAGGAACTCTAGTTTCGATGGGATGCCCTCTTTGGAATCATGGCTCACTCAGCCTTCATTAGGTCATGGTAATGTCAGCCCTGCCCCATTGTCTGAAGTTGGGGGTCGGTGGCACAGCAGGGCCGGGGGAAGGGATTAGGTGACACCTGAGCAGGTAAAACTACATAAGAGTATGGGCAGAAGAGTAGAGGGAGGGTGTGGCTCAAAGACAAGGACAGCACCACTTGATCCTCCAGAGAGGCCCTCATTTATGGAATTAGGGCAGGTATATCTCATTCATTGATGACCCACTACATACCACAGAGCTCTTTTTTTGTGTTTGACACAAGGAGCAAATTTAGTTGCAAAACATTGATGAAGAGTGTGTCTGTAACACTCTCTGCAGCCACACGCTGGTTTAAAGTTTAAATGGACACACATCTTTAATGCCCCTAAACACAGTGTTCAGCGTATTACAAGAGATTACACAGTAATGCAGAGAAATACTGAACTCAAGCTGTAAATATGTGTGAAAATGTACCATTTTAAATCTATGCCAACCAAGAGATTTAATGAAATTCATGTTTCGTAACCCATGACAAGGAGGAGGGTAAAAGATCTTAAACTCAAAACAGAGCGCTTTGATTACAATCTTCTCTACCAATATCCCTCATGTCAGTCTGGTGTGTAATAGAGCTAAACTGTAACAAGGAGAAATATTTTGGATTAATTTTCTTTCCTGTATGAAACAGAAAACATGTGGTTTTCACTAAGCTAGCCAACCATTAGTATAAGTCAGCTCATTGGTGCAAATGCAAACAGAGACAAAATTATAATAATAAAGAGATTCCGCCCTCTTACAGCCTCAAACATTAACAACAAAGTCCTACACTTAAGGTCAACAGCCACCAAACTGATGAGAATAGCATAATAATGCACAAACATAAAAACTGCCGTTAAGAAAATGGCTAATCAAGGATGTGTCTATTACATGTAATACTGAACACTGTAAAAGAGCAACAAGGTTAAAATTGCTAACTGAAGATGGCTGCTTCTGTCATGGTCTGACTAGCTGATACAATCAGCTGAAGTGATCATTACTCTCAGGTCCACGCCTGGGCTTGCCTCCTCTGCTTTGACACTTCTCCTCATGTTCTTCCCCTCCCCCATCTTTCCTCTTGCAAATCTCCTCTTCACCCTTTCATCTTCTCAACCTCACTAGCCTCTCACTGGGCAATGCAGACATATCCCAGAAACAGTTCACTGTCCCCAGTGTTAATCATAATGAGCTATTCTGGAATACATAACCCAGATCTGTTAATCACAGTACAATGCACAAGAGGTCTATGGCTCTAAACCCTGCAGGCGGTAATGGAGGAGCACTAAGAGAAGGAAGGGCCTCTGCTACGATGCCAGCCAGGAAGCCGTATATCATTCAAGTCTCTCTTTTAACATACACACCTCTGCATGCTTTACGTGTGGGGGTTCAAGAGGCTTTTCCAGCAGACCGACATAAAAAGGGGGCTGGGTTCTGCCTAGAGAGGGCAACTCAGGAGGTGAAAAAAAAGAGACCTCCCCCACCCCCTCCTCTTCTCATCCTCTGCACTCCCTCTCCCCCAATTCACCCATGCAGCTACACTCTCCCACTGGCCCCTTCAGTGCTGCGCCGTGCCGGCTGGATTCCAGGGGGCTGCTAATGGATTACGGCTGATCTATATGCAGCTAGAGTGGGACACGTGTAGTCCCAGCTCCCCTTCTAATGACGCTGCCCAGGAAAAGAGGCATGCTACAAGAGAGGACAGAAAGCCCTGCTCCATCATAATAGCTCCATCTGTGAGTGCCTGGTTTGCACTTAGTAGACACATTTCAAATATTACACCTATGGGTTTGTTCTTGATTTTCAGCATTGCAGTCTCACAATGTAAGATGTTTTAGTTGAATGAGCCTTTAGGAGGATGATCAAAAGACAAGCAAGAAAATAATAATCCCATAAACATTCACATCTAATGTTACGTAGCTGGCAAGCAACATTTCTTACAGATTTGAAAGCTGTATTTTTAAGCTCTGCAATGGCTGGCATGACAGTCAGTCAGAAGAAGAAGCAAGACTTACTTGGGTCAAGTATGGCAGCACATACCAATCAACCTAAGCCTTTGGCTTGAACTGTAACAGACCAGAGTTTACATTGCCTTTCAAGAACAGCACAGGCTCCGGATCAGTTTACCTTGCTTGCAGTGTCAACCTTTTCAAAAACACTGGTTTGATCACAAAAGGTGCAGCCTGATTTTACAGGCTCAACCTTGACACGTCTCAGAAGCAAACAAAACTGATAAATTTTATCATAACGTGGCTACATGTTTATGTATTACTATAAACTAGTAGGCATCAAAGCGCCCCAAGCAGTGAACTGATGCCAGCCCTCTCTAAATTAAGCTGGTTACACCAGAAATTTGAAAGATCAGGTTTGACTTAATTTACTGGCACTTGTCTTGGATCTCTTCTCCAAGGAGTTTATGGATTAAACTTCAAATGTGTAAGCCTTACAGTGTTAGTGCTCGTGCAGGGAAGGTGACTGAGGGTGCAGTGGGCTGTGGCACTAATCTCCTGAACAGAGGGTAGAGAGCCAAGAGAGAGGGCAGAGGTGAGGCAAAGTCCTGTGGCTCAATAACAAAACACACCCTACAACTGCAAAAGGTCACTACTTGCAACCGAAAGAAAACAAGACTGAGTAGAATTTTAAAAACGTGTTCAACCTTAGACTGTGTATCTTTATTTATTTTATTTTTTTTCATCAAAATTCCTTTAAACAAAAAGAGAAAAAAAGAACTGTGTCGGATTATGGCTAAACTCTCCAAATTCTTTTTGAAAAAAAATGTAAATGGTGACAACAGAATGACTGAAGAAGTAGCAAACACGTACAGGAGCAGAGGGCCAGGATGTCTGCGTGGACTGAAAGACAGTGCACTTTAACACATGCAATCCACAAACACACTGACACACACAGAAAAAGGAGTATGCTGGTGGGCAGAGGGAGTGGGGGAGGGGTGAGAGGGGGTGCAAAGCCAGTTTGAAATACAAACACCAAGCAACCACCTCTGAGCCATTTCAACATGGCTGACCTTGCTGCACAGATATGGCTGATCCATGCAGGACTCGTGGGTGCTGCAATTATCTGACTTCTGTTTCTCATGCTCAAGAGAAAGAACAGCTCATGACACAATGTGGAGATAAAAGCAAAAGCTGGACTTTACATCTAACCACACTGTATGCTCTGTTATATCTATGCAGTAGGTTTCCGAGTATGTAAAAAGTTGGCATGTTAGGCAGCTATTCTAACATTTCCTTTGGTTTTTATTTGAATCCAAGATATTTCATTCTTTGTCTTAACCTCATTTCCTTTGTTAATATACATCCATTTTTTGCATTTAAGTCTGCAAAAATATTTTAAAAAACCAGCTCCCACTTTATAATGTAATTTCTTTTGAATGCATGCTAAAATGCATGCTGCCACTGATGCTACTAAGTAATGAAGCATGTCAGGTTATTCTGTGCTTTTTGTTCTGCAAACACTAAAGATGTACTGGGTCATCATTGTAAAATGAATGGGCATCCCTAAAAAAGATGTGATCTTGAAGGCCACAATACATGCTTCTACTATATGATGGTCCATCCTAGATGCCTCAAAGACCATAGATGATGTTGTATTTGATAAAGCTTTCTGTAAAAGCTTCTGTTTTGCACAGTTGTTTAAGTGGCATTTGTGAATGTATATCTTTATTCTCGTGCTTGATAAAGCTTTTCCACAGTAATTCCTTGCCAATGTGGTTATGCCAGCTATTGATGAATGACAGTTGTGGATTCATTTTTTTCTGAGGAATCCAATAACAGGCGACCAGTTTGGTCTTGCCTCTTACCTTTTAAGCACTGACAAACTAGAGCTCCAAAGAGTCTTTTGAGGGCGTTTTGTGGCTACTGCTTTTATACCAAATCCCTTTTATAATTATTTGTTGAAATCATCTAATTCACCATTTTTTTCCATCACTAGTCCTAAATTACCACCATATATTTTCTTTTTAATCTGTTGCAAACCAAAATGCAAAAATGGATGTGTATTATCTCATTTAAACCAAACAGATAAGGCAAACCATCTTGGATTTACACAGTCTGCAATTAAATAAAATTTATATAAATGTAGGAATCACTGTGCAGCTTTCATATTTATATTCCAAATACTTGTCTTACAATTTAAATACAAAAATAAAAACATAAAAAATATCAGGTAACATTAAGACCTGGAATATGCAGGAAGATGGTTACTGTAAAATCCTGCGATTACATAAGTAATTTTTACTTGTGTTGCCTCTTGCATGCTCTAGATGCAGTAGAGATGGAAAATTATTGCAAGACTATGTGGAATGGGAGAGCTGACAGGTTCCTGCCATCTGCATGTTTTACAGTCTATCTATTCAAGCAGAAGCTGCCGCACGTATTTGAGTAGTACAGTTGGATTGGTCAAAAAGCTGCTCTTAAAGGAATAATGCACTTTTTCAAACTGCTACACTGTTTTCACAAAAATACTTTGCCTATCTGAACTATGTCACATGTTCACATGCAAAACCCCATTTAGAAAGTCTATTAAGCACATGAAAAGTGTTACAAAGTGCTAACCAGGATTTCCTTAATTCCTAACCACCATTTTAAAAAGAATGAGAAATCAGGTTACCACAGAATCAACAATATAGTAAGTTATACATTTAAAAAGGCTATGTTTCTAATACAAATATATGTCGAAAAAATTAAGAATTTATTAAAACCTCATAAAAAAAAAACGTTGATTAAATTAAGAGATAAGGTTAGGATGCAGCTCTTCAGCCAGGTAAGCATGAAGAGCCCAATGCCCAGATATCTTCAAGGGCCCACAGAGCTTGAAACATAAACATGGCTGCACTCTGATAAATGGCTTAGTGGCTTTGATGCTGAGCACCTGCTGGAATTCTGGACACAGATCCCATTTTAAATATAATCTTAAAAAAAAAAAGATGTAAATGAGATGGGCTGTTGTAGAAAAGCCTCAATACATAAGGATGAGACATTAAAGTGGATTTGTTCTGTCTTACCGGACAGCTGGATCTAAGCTGCAACTGAACAAGTGCACGATCACAGTGCTGCATTGATGAAGCGGAGGAACATGCTGCAGTCTAGAGAGAACCCCTCCAATTAACTCATTTTCTGTCAGGCAGTTCAGCCATGTTGCAGATGAACAAGTCATGCCCAGGGTGCAGTGGAACGAAGAGAGTCCCCTTCATCTCATCATAGGAGGAGGGGGCAGAGCTGGCTGTGCACCTCAAATGCACCAAAAGCCATAATGCAATGGTTGTTAATGCAACAATCAAGCAATGCATTTCATTTTGAGCACTTCTCTGTTTACCAATTTGAACAAGATTAAACAAAACACAGATGTAATGAGCACCCTCTGCAATTCAGGAGCATGCAGCAAGGTAACGTCATCAGATTTTCTTAAGATAACACATGTAATACTAGAACCTCAGGTCATAGTAAAATCTAGCGAGAGCAACAGGCATACAGGATTTCACATGTTCATTTCATCTGTATTGTGACAGATACAGATGTTTTGCCTAAACTGGGTCACAAATGACATACTTCTATTGTGTAAATTTGATGCTTCCTTTCCAGTCCCTTATGTTTAATTTGACAACATTAGGTCATGATAAAATTAGGGTCATGATTAAAAGGC
>JBAMHW010000012.1:6607192-6621286 GCA_037177495.1 Rhadinocentrus ornatus
ATTAGACAACGTTTCCCAACCAGAAGCCAGCTGCGCCTTTATGGTATTGGATACATTTGCAAGTCGACACTGTTTTCATTTTTGGCCCTACCTACGATCAAGGTGGTTTAACCTACATATAAACAATGCAGGCTACACCATTAGACATCGACTGAAACCGTTTAGATTTTGTGATTATAGGAGGATTGCGCAAAATATCGTGCGTAAAATCTGTTATTTCACACACACAAAAACGAGTGATTTCCGTTTTGAAACTCTTATCAGTTTACACGACAACGTTCATTTTGAAGGAGTCCTTTTGCTCATCGCCACATGTTGAAAAATAATAAATGTGCTATAACATATCGTAAAAAATAGAAAAGGAGCTTAGCATTTCAGAGGCCGTTTATGGATCCTTTCTGTCGCCTGATGTGCTCTGCCAGCCTGGTAACTATCTGGTGCTAAACGCTCGTTCTGTGGGGCATCTCCTGTGAGCTTACGAAGCAAATTAAACGTTACAGTAATTGCAAACTGTATGTTTTAGCGGTTCAAAACAATACCCGTAATAAACTTATAAAGAATAATGTAAGAATGCTCGCTTTGCCAAGTAGGATGGTGTAAGAGTCAGAACAGGCACCAGTAGCAAAGCCCGTTTTTGTTGGCACGCCGTGGAAAAAAAACCCACCATCGTAACACTGAAAAAACCTTGCGATTCTTGCTGCAGCCGGGAGGAACCGATCTGATCAAAACTATGCATGGAAACAGCTCCGTTATACACAAATCACATTAAATAAGAAATAGCGTGTTTAAAATACCTTATTACATCGGTAGGACCGTTCTCAAGCGTTCTTTACCATCCTCTTGCTCATCTCACAGCCTTCGGGACGCCATGTTGCAAGCTTATGACGTTAGGCTTCCTCACCCCTGACCCACATTTGAATAGAAACCAGCCCAAAGCGCAGCAGAGGGAAAAAAAAACCACCCCCGCTGTGGGAGGGTTTGGCCACTTTTTCAAACCAGGACCCCTGGCAATTTTACCTGTAAGACGGCAGAACGAAGAAAAGACCAGGAGAAGGGTATTTGTGGCTTCCAAACTGTTTAATGGCCCCTTTCTCTCTCTCTTAGCAGTGCGACATTGTGAAACAACTTCAAGTCTACAGTTGAATGCAGGTCTGCAGTGCACTGCAAAACAAAAATGTATGACTACATTTATTTATTGATTGGATATTTTTTGTTTTTACTTTCTAAATACAAAGTAACGTTTTATGTTTGTTTTTTTTAGATTATGTGAGTAAAAAACGTAAGGTTTCGAGTCTTTCGTGCATCCTACAGGTGACCATGTAGCTTCTATGAAAGTTAACAGTTAAAATAGGCCCAGTTTAAAATATTTTAGTCACAGTGCTTTTTGCGGCAAACTTTTATTTAATCAAAGGTATGTTTTCACTGGCTCAAGGGTTGTCATTGGCAACAACAGCATATTCAGCGTGTTGTGCTTATGATGCATCTGCATGCAGCATCAACTTTGTAAATCAGTTTATCAGTTAAGCCAATTATTACGGCCTGAAAATTTTAAACTCATAAAGACAATCCATCCACTGTCTGTGTATTTGTTTATTTGGTTTGCACAAGCAACGTGTAATTTCCATGTGAGAATAGTAGAGTCTTTGGTATGCTGTCTGCACAGATCAACTGGTGACAAGAATGGTTTTTAAAACTTTGAAGTGGACCACATGTTTACAGCAAAGCCAAAAAAAAAAAAAAAAAAATGAAAGCATGAGAACGTTAAGGTTCAGAAAGTGGGCACCAGATGTGCGGAAGTGTGGTGATATGAAGCTCCTCATCTTACCACAGACAACCCATGCCAATTTAAAAAAAAAAAACTCACTTGTGGGTTACACCTTCATGTGATCATTAAACATCCATTAGTGTCTTTAATCCTTAGCAAACCTGCAGTGGATAATTAATCTTTTTTTTCTCATCACCCTAGAAGAATAAAATCAGATAACATCAAAGAAAAATCTCTCATGTTTGGTCCTTGTGGTTTATTTCCTGGAGATCGAGGTGACGGCTGTGTGCCAAAGCGCTCGTCTGACGCTGTGTGGTTACCGAGGAAACTGCATCCTCTGTGGCTACTGAGACTGTGAAAGCGACCCTTCATATTAAACAGTATTGATAACAGCAAACACGTGCCAAGTAAAATGAATCAGATTTCTCATAATTTATTTTTTTTCTCATAATGAAACATTTTTAATTACATCTTATTAGACCATCTTCATAACTTCTTTGAGAATTACCTTTGTCATTGTGACAAAAATAAAATGTAAAAACAAAGCAAGCAACAACAAAAACCGAAGCAAGACAGTATTGGCATGGATTAAAAAAATAAACAATCCAGCTGTTAAATTAAGCCTGGATCGGGGGCCAAGTTGTCGATGAAGCGCCCTTTATTAATAGAGGGAATGTAACTCATAACAAAAAATATCAGTCTCTCACCTCCTTTTACAGCACGGTCCCCACACTTTAGCGAACAGCGTCTCTCTAAGCCCCCTGCACCCTCTGAGGTACAGTATGGGGGTCAGAGCTGCATTAATTCGGGGCAAAATGCGAAGAGGATCAGTACCTTCATTTCTAAAGTTGTAACAAGTGGTGCGAAGAAAATTACAAGTAGTAACATGACAAAATAAAGGAATCCAGGCCCCTAAAAAAAACACAGCCACCACTAGTATGAGATAGACAGAGGAGCGTTTGCTGTCCCTCTCCTCAGAGGGCGGCTCTCTTTCCAACTGGAACTTGGCTATGACGAACAGCCTGATATTCATCCCTATCATTATAATCACTGTGAGTATGTTCCCTGCAAACGTACCAATGGTCGTGATCTGGATGGCTATCCCGATTGTGACCAAATTGTTAATAGCTACGATGCAGAAAGCATAGAACCAGTAGACAAAGATAACCAAAAGGGTTCTGTTTCGGGTCATCCGATGGGGGTATTTAAATGGTGACACAACTGCATGGTACCTGTCTGCCTGTGCGGCCAGAATAGCCATGAAAGACAGCCCCAGAAATGTGGGAACAATGTAAAAAGTTCTAGTAGGCGAATCTAAATTATCCCGTACATCTAGAACACCGACATAGTAATAGGAAACGCCTGTGCAAATGTCACTGAAGCAGGTGCTCAGCATGTACATGAAGCGGTTCTCGCTGCGCAGCGCACGGTTGAGCAGTATGGAGAGAAACACGGACACATTCAGAAAAATAATCGCTGCAGCCAACAAAATGTTAAAGAGAAACATCAACACGTTGCCAAAGCTTGTGAGCGGCAGCACAAGTGAGTAAACAGGACTGTTGTTTCTCATTGGTGCGGAGAAAACGGGTGTGCGACAGTTTAGCTCTTCATCGGGCTGGCAGTAATGCAGCTGTAACTGTGCAGCAAAGGGGGAGTCACTTCTGCTGTGGTTTATGTAGGAAGCACAGAAGCACGTCTACCTGAGTGATTTTAATTCACATGAGAAACAACTTCACAAGTAATAAAACCATATTGTTAAGATATTAAATCATTTTATCGCTGTTCTGGTCAGGAAAAAGTGCTGTAACCTGGATTTTAACCACAATTTTTGGAATAGATTCAAGAATATATGCAAACTAACCAGGTTTGCATCATAGTAAATTGTAAAAGTATTACAAAACAAATTATTGTTAGGCACAATTAATTTAAAATATTTACATGACCTGAATGAGCCATTGAGTGATGGGTTAATTCTATGAAAGCAGCTGATTATTTGCAGTTTCCCTTTCAAAGTGGAAAAGAGGAAAGCTGTCATCAAGCATCAGAAATTATATTATCAGAGAATATAAGTTGGAGAGGTTAATGAAAGTTGGTGCTGCTGATTGTGGAATAAGCAACACACAAGACAGAACAGACAGAATATGATAAGTGACATACTAATCAATGACAATAGTGACCATTTACCTGTATTTGTATATTTTGATGTCAATAATTAAAGAAAATACAAGGAAAGTTATTTAAAAGAGATTACAAACAGAGGATACAATACTTGCACTAAAAATGATATTATGTCAGAAGATGGAAATATTGTGAGGAGGAAATGGCATATAGTAAACTTATTGATATTTCTAAATTATTATGAATTGGAAAATAGTTATAAAACCCACAAAAACATGTTAAAAGAAATGATAAAAGCTAGTAAAAATATAAATATGTTAAATGAGAATAAGAATGATATAAAAGGTGTCTGGGACATAATAAACAAGCTAAGAAAATGTGGGACAAAGACAATGTTGTGTACAGAATATATTACTGCATGGTGATGATTAAGATATGTATAATAGAATTAATAACTTTTTTTGTGAATGTGGGACCAAAGTTGAGGAAGATTTCAGGCCAAGGAAGAGAAGCCATGTGTGGAACACTGATTAAGAACAATCCTCACTCAATCTTCCTCTCAGAGTTGGAGGTTAAATAAACTGTTAAAAACTGTAATAACAAATTATCTACGGACTGTGATGGTATTGATTTGGCGTTGGTTAAGAGAGTAATCGATGGCATGTCAAAACCATTAATTTTACATCTGTAATTTATCATTCCAAACTGGCTCATTTCCACAGAAAATGAAAATAGCTAAAGTAATACCATTGTTCAAGCAAGGTAATAAACATCTATTTCCAAACTACAAATTAGAAAAGTTGCTAAACACTAAAACCGAGTTAGTAGAGCAAAAGGTACAACATCACCGGCATTGATGAAAGTAACAGAAGAAATAATAAACGCATTACATCAAGGAAATCATGCAGTCGGTATATTTATAGACTTTAAGAAAGCTTTCAATACAATAAATCATTCAATTATTATTAAGAAACTGCAGCTGTATGGCATTAGGGGAGTGTCACTGGACTCGATCACCAGTTATTTGTCTGAGAGACAACAGTTTGTAAAAATGGGTGAACACTTGCCTGAGTGTATGGAGAATGCTTGTGGGATCTCCCAAGAGTCAGTCCCAAATTATTCGACATAAATTACATATTTTAAGTCTCTATATTACCGAGATTAATACTGTTTGCTAATGACACCAGTAATTTTTTTCTGGAAATTATTATAGTGACATAATTCATATTATAAATAATGAGTTCTATCAATTAGAAATATGGGTGATATAATAAATTATTGCTGAATATAGAGAAAACTTAGGTAATAATATTTGGTAATTATAAAACGGAAGATAGTTAACATATAAAATTGATAATGTAATCGCAGAAATTGCAAAGGAAATGGGTGTGATGATACACTAAGTTGTAAGCCCCACATCAGATACTAAAAAACATCACAATCATAAATAAATAAAGCAGCTTTTAGATAACAAGTCACTCAATATTCTTTATTGCTCATTAGTTCTTCCACATTTCACCTGTATAGAGATCTGAGGAAACAATTGTAAAATTGAGCTTTACTCACTGTCAGTATTGCAGAAAAGGATCGTCTGTATCATACACAAAGCTGGGCATCTTGATCATTCTCTGCTGTGAAAAGCAAAAGGACGAGTTTTGTCTGTCTGTATGTGGGGTTAAACGGTGAAATGGGCTGGGGGACAAACACAGGCAATGTGTAAATATATGCTTATTTAAATCATTATATGAGAACATGGTCAACCAAAAGTATGAAAATGGGGGGCAGTCATTTTTATTGGTCTTTTATTATATTATATAAGTTTATTATGAAATACACACAAGGCAGTTAATAATGTGTGGCTAAGGGGGTGAGATTGGATAAGAGCTGGCTTCTTCCCACTCTCTTTGGACAAAGACTTATTTTACTTTTGCTAGTTATTCTTTTTGTTTTTCTGATTTTTATTTTGTTAAAAAAACAACAACACTTTCAATCAATCAAACAATCAATCAATGGACTGTGTCCAAATTAAAGCACTCATTCATGCAGCAGACCAGACATGGCATTTAACTTATCTGAAGGTCTGTACTCTTACTGAACCCTTGCAACACTGTGATGTGTTTGGTTTTCTGACATTCGCATGTAGATTTATTTGTGTTTGGGATCACTGTCCAGGTGTTGGTGAACTAAATTTCTGTAGCCCCTGTCTGGATTTACTTATATTCAGGGGAATAAAAACTATTGTTTTATACTTTAATCTTAAACTTTGTGTTAACTTTGTTAACGTCATTGTGTTTTATACAATTTTTTACTTTAGTTGTGCCTATCTTATAGCTGTAAAACAATCTTAAACGGAACATTATAAAATGATCTAAATAGATCTAGTGAGAATGTCAGAAATTTTTAAAACCATGTAAATAAAACACAATGTCTTTTAGTTAATAACTAACAGGAGAATGTTTTAGCTGTGTTCAGTGCTATATTTCTCAAGGCTATAGTCCTAAGTCCTCTTGTGCTTTTGAAAAAATATTTTTTTCAAATGTTCATGTTTCAAATAAATTCACCAATTAAAATACTAATTAATTATTTCTTAATAACACTTCTTTAGAGTGTATGGTTAAACCTGATTGCACTGTAAGATCAAACCTCAGTGAATAAAGAGAATATTGATAATTGGCAAGTCTGAAAAAAAAACACACTAAATGCAAATTTAGCAGCAATGCAAAGAGAGGCAGAGAAATTTCCCCCTGAGATTATAGGGATCGCTGCCAACAGTCATAAAACGAGGTCTATAGCTCCCTCCATCGGTATAAAAATGCATTGATTTTAGGTATTTGTTTTAAAGGGGACATTTAAACCACTTAGCAGCTTCTAAAAGGGAAGACTTCGTGAATCAGAAGCTAACTGCGTCCATTTACCAGAACTTTCAGCCTGTTTGTGCGTGTCTGTTTAACCTCTCTGTTACTGCATAAACAGTCACCGACTGTGGGATTTTCAGCTAAGAGAGCAGCATGCCGAAGATCCCGTACAATCTCCTGTTAGCCGTATCTGCGGCAGAACCAGACAGGGCCAGCCAGGCTCGGCTGCACAGTTCTCACTGTCTGTCTGTGACCTTTTCAGTGTATTAACAAAAGGCCAATAAAACGCAAGATGACAAGAACATACAGAAATAAAAATCGTGCATTAGAAAATTGGAAAGGGAAAAAATACAGAAATAAATACAGGCATAAAAATGAATTAGAAAAGAATGTTAAAATTCACCAAACAATTTAATTGAAAATTATAATGGAAAAACTATAAATAGAATTAATAATACAAAGTTAAATTAAAACAGTTGAAATTTATAATAGAAATACATGTTTATGTAACATTTTATTGCGTTTCATAATAGAAAATTTTTTCCTACATACCAATTTGTTTGTTGAGCCATTTTTTATATTTCTGTTTTTTATTTTTTATTTGTTTATTTATTTATTTCATTCTGTTCTCCATTGTATTTCTTGTTTATGATGAAGCCCCAGTCCTTTGGGAGGTTTGCTTGAAAACAAGCGAGTACCACCGTTCAAGTATAAATTAAATCACTGCTGGGCTTCTCGTAGAGGGTCAGGATGCTCCTAAACGCCACCGTCCCCTTGTCAGTGGCTTTCAACACCCCTGAAGACTTCCTCATCTTCATTTTTCACATTCTATTCGCCACAAGTGCCGTGCTGGTCGCCGGCTCAGTGGTCATCGGGATATTATTCACTCGATCCCTGCGTGGCCAGAACCGCTTCATTTTTATGCTGAACACTAGCATCAGTGATACAATGACCGGGTTTTCGGTCTACTACCTCGGCCTCTTCGACGTCCAAGAGGGTTACCCATCTAGGAATGGGACATTCTATATTTTACCGTCGTTTCTAGGTGTTAATGTCTTAACTTTCCTCTTTGCACAGTTTGACCGCTACGTTGCGGTTTGTCACCCATTCGTTTACAATCGCTACATAACAAAATCTGTTGTAATCGCAACTTGCGCATTTTGCTGGTTATACACATATTTTATCCTCACTATGCAGAACATGGTGCCCATCTCAACGGCGGCTCAAATAAACGCGTTTGGTGTGATGTCCTTACAGGTTATAGTTCTTATTAAAATAATCATGACAATTAAATTATACATAATAGCGAGGAACCAACTGGTGAGAGAGGCGCCCTGCGCTGAGAGAGAAAACAAGAAAGAGTCGCTGCGCATCATCGTGTTTGTGGTCATTTGTTTCCTGGTTCTGTGGTGTCCGTCCTTTGTCAACATCATTGTCAGACAGCAGACTAGACAAGGTCTGAAGTTTAGGAATGAAGCCACTAACGTGTTCGCTAGCATGGCACGCCTGAACGCACTGGTCACCCCGGCTGTTTACATCTGGGGCAGCCCGGCGCTGCGGGGGGCCATTTGGAGGACCGTATGGCG
The DNA here is from genome assembly GCA_037177495.1 of Rhadinocentrus ornatus. Taxonomy (NCBI): domain Eukaryota; kingdom Metazoa; phylum Chordata; class Actinopteri; order Atheriniformes; family Melanotaeniidae; genus Rhadinocentrus; species Rhadinocentrus ornatus. The sequence goes on from JBAMHW010000012.1 coordinate 6,615,517, forward strand.
AAGGGTCTGCCAAAGGCGCAGGGCAAAGTAAGTTTTTTAAACACTTTTTTCCTCCCTCAAATTTGTCTCTGAGAAGTATTTTATTGTAATTACTCAGATTAATCCATTATTATCTTTTGCAGAATCGGCTTTAAATGTGATCGCAAGGCCAGGCCGCCAGCATCGACAGCACCTCAGGCATCATAAGGAAAATGGGCTTGATAGCCAGTTGACAAAACACGTTATTCACTTTTTTTAATAATGTGAATTTTTTTCTTTTTTTTGTCAGAGGTTAAATAGATTGTGTTTAGTAGATAAAAATCTTTTAACGGAGGTCATCTGGCCTAATTTTGACATTTAATTTACAATGATCATGCTTTTATTTATTTGTATTTTTTAAAACACAGAAAACACAACTTCTCCAAATGTCTTTGTAACTTTTTATCCTGAAAACTGATGAACAGAACAACGTTATTACAGAAAATGTAAATATTTAAGGTAATTTCTTATGCACTTTTTTCTAGTGTTAAAGATAAAGTTAAAGGTACTGATCTTAAAATAATATTCAGCTGCAGTAAATGCTGCAAACTTATCAGTTTGTCTCACTTCTATCACACGAATTCTCAGCTGTGATGGTAAAAGTTCAGTTTTGTCTTTTATTAGAGATCCACAGCGAAAATTGCTGCCGTATACGCTCGACAGATGTGCAGACGCAGATGCACATTTTTTTCTTTTAATGTTGAAACTTGGTGGCTGTAAATGTGACATTGAGTTGATTTCATAAAATTCTGTGATAATTTATGTTGCACTGTCCAAAAGAAAATATTGCCACAAGCAGTAATACGAATAAAACTACTATTGATAATAATAATAAAACAGTTTTTAATGATTATATACGTTTATATTATATAATTATTAGCTATATGTTAAACATTATCTCATACTGCAGCTTCTAAATAAGTTGATAGATTTGGTCTTAAATCAGACAGAAAAATCAAATAAGCCAAGAAAAAGTTTAAGTTCCTAAAACAACTAAATTGTTTTGTGTGATTTAAAAGAACCTCATTAAATTGTATAATTTTATTTTAATATAAACTTTGATTTCAATTTCATGTTAATTTAATTTTATTTTTTATATTTGCTAATTAAAAAGTATTATACAAAATCACGTTAAGACCCTTTTTATTCCCCCTATATCGTTCTTTTATCTTGCAGAGCTGGATTTATCTGTGGAGTAAATCATTTTGACGAAGCTGCTATTGCCAGCAGTGTATTGCCATGGCCAGCTGGCAGGTCTCGCGTTTTCGAAGTTTTGATATATGATATTGATTTCTGCATTAAGGTATCCAAGTTGGAAAACAAAAGGTGAACTGGTGTAAACTTGAAGAGAGACGTTTGTGCGTGTGTGCGCAACACGAACGAGGACGGAAGAGTTGCCGAGCCTTTCTGTGAACAGAACTTCATTGGACAGATGAAAACTTTCACCTGCCTGAAGATGTCTAGCTAACTTAAAAGAGTCCACACGGCCTTTGGAGAAAGTGAAGAGCTTAGCCCATTTACTGTGGCATTTATTTTTTATTTTATACTATTATTTCAATCTTTTTTAAAATGTGCACATCACTTGTAACAATCACATATTGAACTTTGATTTTGTTATTCTTAAAAAAAGTTATAACCTTGTTGGTGCTTATTGTGTAGTGTGTTTGTGTCCAATTTTACTTTTAAAAGTTGGCCTCAATTATTCATTTACTTAATCATAACCTAAAGTTGTGCTACTAAAACCTAAAGAAACAGTGATTTTAATTTTTCCACTCTGACAATCTTTCCCTCTGTTATCAGCAGATTCAGCACATTTTTTAAGCTATTGATGATATTGGCATATATATCCCATCACCGCGGATTGGGGCTGGCTCGACAGCTGCAGGTTCAACTACTAGCTTAGTTTTAATAACAATAAAGACATTTCTAATTTGACCACTAAGATGTAAAAGGAAGGATCAAAGTTTGTTGTCAACTAATGTTTATTAAAATGCCGCATGTTCTGAAAGCCGTGTAATATTAAACTGTTCTCCATCACCAGAGGTTTTTATTATTATTATAATTATTAGTTTAATTTATTTGTATTTTGAACTAAATCAATAGAAATTATAATTTTATCTTCCTTTGCCCTCAAATCCAATCTTCCCCTTTTATAAGGTTGGATTAGTTTTTAATGGAGTGACACAATAAAGCGTCTTCATAATCGAACTACCAAAAGAACTACGGACTAATAAGCGGGTTTGGAGGATAGATGGATGAATGAATGAGGACGAAATGCTCAGTTGAAGCAACGCGCGACTTCTTCTAGACTTTGTAATCACGTTGGAAGCTGCAAGTAAAGGCGCATATTTTCCATGAGAAAAGTTGAAGTTTGAGTCAGCTACTTTCCATCGTGGCTCGCTTAGAAAAGCACTTTTTAAAATATTTACGAATAAATATTAAGGAAATGTATATCTGCAAAAAATAAAGTTTGTGATTCTTTTAAAAGAGCGTTTTTAAAATGTCCATTTCAAGACCCATAAAATGATCTCAAATTGCTGCCGTATTGTTCGTATATATCTTTTACCGCAAAAGTTGTGAAGTTCATCATGGAATTGTGTAGTTTATAAGGAATTTTTTTAGGGGAAAATACTTCAACACATTCAATGTGCTTAGGAAAAAAAAGACTTCAACATTGGATTTGCAATGTGGAGTAAAACATTAGGTCATGTGAGCACATCTCAGGAGACTTCACAGCATATGAAAATAAGCTGTGCTTGAGAGTCATTAACCATGCGCCTCTCCAACATGACAGACTCTCAAACAGGAGTCCCTCTCTCAGTGGGCTTCGCTAGTCCTGAGGATTACTTTATCTTCATTTTCCAGATATTATTTGCAACAACTACAGTTCTGGTAGCCGGAACAGTTGTCATTGGCATCTCGACCACTAAAGCGCTGCGCATTCAGAACCGGTTTATTTTCATGCTTAACACTAGTATTTGTGATACCTTGGTTGGATTTTCAGTGTATTATCTTGGTCTGTTTGATGTTCAGGAGGGATATCCGTCCAGAAACGGAACATACAATGTGTTACCGTCACTTCTAGGGGTTAACATATTAACGTTTTTATTTGCACAGTTTGATCGGTATTTTGCAGTGTGCCATCCATTTATCTACAGCCGCTTCATAACAAGACAGCTGGTGATCAGCATCAACATCTACTGCTGGGTTTACAACATGGCTCACTTACTTGCCAGGAATATGTTACCATTTTCCAAATCTGTAGAGTTATTCGTATTCAGCATAATCTTTCTTCAACTCGTCGTGTTCACCAAAATAATCATGACTATCAAACTATATGTTGTTGCGAGGTACCAGCTTGACAGAGATCCCCCCAGCGCAGACAAAGAAAGCAAGAAAGAATCATTAAAAATAATCATCTTTGTTGTCGTTAGCTTTTTGGTGCTGTGGTGTCCGTCTTTTGTGAATATCATCATCAGATTTTTAGGAGGAGGAGGGTTGACATTCAGAAACGAGGCCACAAATTTGTTTGCTATCTTGGCTCGTTTCAATGCCGTGTGTACTCCGTCTGTGTACATCTGGGGAAGTCCGGCTCTGAGGGAAGCCATGCTGAAGACGGTGTGGGGCCGTGTGTGTCCAAGATGCAAGAGGAGGTAAGCGTCTGGGATGTGATATGATACATGATTATGACACTAAAGTTATTTACAGCTTCTGCTCATTAAAACTCTGACCCTTTTCAGAGTCGGTTCCTGCCGGAAAGCAGATCCCAGTAAAGCAGCGAGATAAAGGTTGCCTCCCTTCTCCTTCTTTCTGCCTCTGTGTACATGTTCTTATATCATGTAAAATCAGTGATAATCAAATACTTTTAACACCAGTTAAAATTGACACTTAAAAAAAAAAAAAAACGTGGCTGTGCTGCATTTCCTATTTTTCCCTATGGCAGAGACAAGCTTAAATTAAAGAAGAAGTTTAAATGAAATGTAAAGTGCATACAGCTATTTTCTGATCCTGAGTGTGGTTTTGTCAAGATGTTTAATCCCACATTAATGCTCTATTTTTTTTATAATTACTTAAGGTTATATAAACAAAGCTTAAAAGAAAATGACTATTTCTGGGCCTATATAATAGACAAAAGGAATAAAGGAAATAAATAAACATGCATGCACTTTGAAACAAATGGGTCTCTGTCTACTTGACTTTTCAGACGCTTTGATCCTCTTAGAAAATGTTCAGTTATCTAAGTGTTTACAATAAATAGATCTATTCTTTTTTGTTGTCCCCACAGCTATAACAAAGATCCCATGGTCCTTGTAGAGACCAGCATAAGACTGCAAAAGACCCACAAGCCAGTACAGGAAATGGTACACTGTTTTTTTATTTTGCTGCGCCTCTTCATTAAGAAAAAGAAAAAAAAATTCAATCTAATTCTAGGACACCAAGACAGAGTAAATCTATAACCTGGCCATGTAGATATGCCATGCATAGATGAAAAATTCTGACTAAAATCGATCAAAATAGCCAAAACCTTCTAAATAGGTTTTATACGGAAAATAAAAAGCACAGAAAAGGAGCCGATGTTTTGTCTGTCTCTGTTGTACAATTCTGACAACGCAAAATGACAGCCAGTGTATGAAGAGGACAGTCACACAATCATTGGATGACTTGTATTACAATGAAAACATTTGTGATTTTACATTGATAGCAATGACATGAGCATTAAATATAATTACAATAAAACTTGAGGAAACTTAAATCAGGTAAAAAGGTATACTCAGAATAATTATAGATCAGTGAGTGCATCTTCTGCAGTGTTCCTGCTAATGACTGACCAATCACCTTAATTCCATAAAGACTCTATCCTTAAGGTTTACCTATGGAGACCAAAGTAAAAAAAAGGAATGTAAAGTAACTAAACGACAAAGCATATTAATTTTGTGCTAATCAGTGGATCTAAGTTGTGTGAATTTTTTTAAACCAGTTTCACAACGTGAACATGAGTGCTTAAAGAACACTTTTCCACCCCAGCATGAAAAAAATGACGACTTTATGGCTTGAGAAGGTTTGCTCTTTATTTGGCTGAAAGTATGATCTCATCATTTGGACATTTGTTAATTCTACTTTTCACCGCAGCTGTGGTTTTATTTGTGAAACTATTGCAAAATCAAAGAATTTAAAGAAGTTGGAGTCATTTCTACCAAAGTGTCCATGGGGGCTGTTTAAACGGAAATGAAGCCAGAGTGGAAACATTGACAGGAATTGAAATGACAGCCCACTGCAGCGCTTGTCTTTGAAGAGATTGTCTGATCATCATCCTAGAACACAAGAAAGGAAAGCCCATTTACTTTGACAAAATGATTGTAAAATGAGAAAAAAAATTTAATACATTTTTTACATCCCGCGACCCCTAATAGGAACAAGCGGTACAGATAATGACTGACTGATGACTGACTGAAATTTATTACAGGTCTGAATGACTTTGAATGTGTTCTTATGCCTTACCCATCGCGTCCCAGCAAGAATAGAGAGGGTATACTTGGTTTGTCTGTGCTTCCATCAGTGACCATGTCAAGATACTGACTGTCATTGTCCTCTGCATTATCAGCAATCAGAACGGCTTTTCCACCAGCTTCCTGCACATGTCTGGACTTTTGCACAAAGGAGCAACCTCTGAAGTAAACAAAGACAAAGAAAGAAAAGTCATAATTTTAAGTGTATATAGCAGAGTATACTGTTAAAACTTTATGGTTTACTT
>JBAMHW010000012.1:6650053-6675592 GCA_037177495.1 Rhadinocentrus ornatus
TAGTGGGTGATTTACATTATCTACAGGATGTATAGTATACAGTATGTACAGTGTAGTACAGTACAGTGGGTGATTTATTTTCTTTACATACAAAGGTTATTAGGTGTATTATATAGTGTTCTGAGTATTTACACAGAAAAAAAACCCATGTTCATTTTCTACAAGTTCTTTAATCATAAAAGTTTTGTGGATTCCTAAAGAAGACCCCATTCATTCATTTTCTATACCTGCTTATTCCAGTGCAGGGTCGCTGAGCGGCTAGGGCCTATCCCAGCAACTATTAGGTGAGAGGCAGCGTACACCCTGGACAGGTCGCCAGTTCATCGCATGGCCCAAAAAAGACTTCTCTGGGTGGAATTTCTGCTGCAGGCTGTCTTGTTTATAGAAATACTGTATATCTAAAGATGGACTCCGTGTTTGAAATGCCCTTATCAAATTAAGAAAATCATAATTTTCAGATGCATAAGACTCAGTTTAAATCGGCTTTACAGATAAATTAAAGTCTGTTTTCTTTTTTGTGATATTAACTGTAATTTTATAATTTCATTGTTTTGGTACTGATATTAAAACTCAGGTACTTGACCATTTTTGTTGCCTCAGATAAGAAACGAAAAATGTTCTGGCTCACTGGGATCAGGGCAGGTTTTTGCAGAGGACACACTGAAGCATTCCTGTATTTATAAGGGGGGTTGTTTTATTGTACCCTCAAGGAATGCTGTCAGGGAATTTGGTGTACTTTAGAGAAATGTAGAATGCTGCTTCAGAATAAAGTCAAACTCTAAACTGAGCCTGTGTACTTAGGAATAGATCAGGCTCTTTTGGTCTCTAGCATCTTACCTCTTTATTTTCCTTTCAACCTCTCCCACCTTTCTTTATCTCAGGGCGAAGCGAAGGTATTTGCATTGCTGGAGGGTTTAGACTTGGTGCCAGAGGATGCTGAGATCTATGTTGTTTTGGAAGGATCCACGCTGGTCCATGTAACCAGGGCTCAGAGTGATGTCATGCTCTGCTTTATTGTGCCTGGTATGTTCATGCGCATGAATTATATGTTTTCATGTCCTTTTGAGTACTTTGCTATGTTAATCCTGGATTCTGCTGTGCCTTTTATATATTGGCATACAGTATATGAAATATCACCATTTGAATCTTTGCACGCACATGCACAAATAGATGTGCAATCATTGATTTGTTGTCTAGAACAGCAGAGAATCTTATCAGCTTCCTCTCAGAAAGGAAACAGCTGTATGAACAACATATCAATATTACTTAACCTCTGTAAGAGGTTGACACAGACAACAGTTAGCTCTTCAGAGTCTGTATGTTCTTCAGGGACTAGGCTGATATGAAAAAGAGGAAAAGACATTTGAAACCATACAAAAAGGCTAACATGTTAGCCATACTATAAAACCTTGAACTGACATAGCATAAAATGGGTGTGATGAATCTATATTTAGCTAATTTACAAGTTTATAATTTATTTAGTGAGTTTATTGGAATTGTTTTAGACTTTTTAAATCTTAAAAAACAAAACAAAAAAAAAACACAACCTTTTGTGTTCTTTGTCAGCACTCTGACAGATGACTGAGGAGGACTTGCTCAGTACTGGGTGTACGTTGCGTTGTGTTTTTAAATAAAAGAAGAAAACCCCAGAATATTTTGTGTGTGGGAGCTAATAAATATTTAAAGTCTAATTTTTGTTGCATCTCTTCAGGACACAACATGGCTGAGGTGGTTTCTGTCCAAGCCTACCTGTGCTCTGAAACCACGCCTCTTACGTGGGTGGGCGGGGCTTCGTTAGAGTACGTGCATGATGATGCTCAGGTAAATGACACATGCACACAGTATCTTTGAAAGACAGCATTTAGTATTTAGATATGAAAAAAAACTGTGTTCTCTGATGAAACAGGATGAAACAGGAAAGTTTTTAATGAAAAGGGACTCACTGATGTCAAGTGAAAAAACTAAGAAATAATTTCATTACATGTTTGTTGCAGATCAGACAGCTTTAAGTAAAATATATTTATTTTTCATAAAAAATAAAGTACAAAAGCAGTAGCTTAACCATTTTCTAGCTCAGCATTTATTACTAATTCTGACTTATTTCTTTAAGGACCTGGCCGAGCACCTGGTAATCCACGGACATTGTTTGAGCTCCAAGGATCATAAGGAGCTGAGCAGTCTGGGCCATGAGAGCTCTCACTGGGCTATGGATCGTAGAGTGGCTTTGGCCATGGCAAACCTGGATATCCCCCCAAACTGGAATGTACTGGGGAGCCACAGCAGAGACCGTAAGATGACATTCCTGCACACATTGTTTTTTTTAATTGCATAACAACAAGTAAACAGATTTTGAAATGTTTGAAGCAGTAAAAGATATTTATCTAGAAGAGACAGAATAAAATATAAATTGTAATATTTAAAAGTGAATAGAACTAAATTAAAGTAAGATGCTCATGAAAAGGGGTTTAGAGTGCTCTATTCTTGAAGTTCTATGTTCAGTTGCATTTGGCTACAAATATACAAGCTGAATGAACTCTTCACCCCTGCTGTCCTCCACACCATCCTCTGCCATCATTCCCATTTTATGTACTCAATGGAGTGAAATAGGAAGTGAACATGGTCACATGTACACTTCTGTCAAATTCATCAAACCCAATTAAGCGGCGTGTAATATGATTAATAGTCTTTCCATCTGGAAGTAACTCCGGGCAGAGCTCAATAAATCTGAAGGCAAGTGTGTTTGTTTGTGTGTGTATAAGGTTTTTGTCTGTGCTGATCACCATGCTTACTAGATGCCATCATCAGTTTGTATAATCAAAGAGTTTTGTGTAAGGCCACCTACATAAATAACAAACTAGATTTAGTGGTAATATTGTTATGGCAGTCTGTTTCATTGCAGCGTCTCCCTCACTATGTCTGCAGTTAATTGGATAACAATGCTTATGACATCACTCTACTGCTGATGCTTTATACACCTCAGTTCAGTCTCCAGCTTTCCTTTAACAGTCACCATTTATTTACAGGGCATACAGACTACTACTACTACTACTAATACTACTACTACTACTACTACTACTACTAATAATAATAATGATAATAATAATGTTAGCATTAGCATTAACATTAGTGTTAGCATTAGCCATAAAATTCAAATGCAGAAGCACAAGATAGAAGAAATTAAAATCAGTATTAAATAAAAAACAAAGCAAACCCAAACAATTCATTTGTAAAAAAAAATAAAAAAAATAATAAAAAAACTACATACATTTGAATTGCTTTGTAACCATTAGGCTTCAACATTTATTTTGAAAAATGAGCTTTTATCACCTGTCATCCTTTTTTTCTTAACACTTTCTTAAATGCTCGATTTATTGCAAAGGTCACACATTCTGACAAAGTAATTTCCCTTTTCAACTTTACTTCAACTATACAGTGAAGTTAAAAACCTGCAGCAAACATCAGCTGTGCTGACATGTTTGTGTCTGACTGTCATATTTGTGGATTAAAAGTCCTTTAGTTAATGCTTAGTAAATGTTCCATTCCCTTGATTCTCAAAAAACTTTGACTCTTTATTTTTCTCTTGCCACAATTTTGCTGTCTTTGTAGATGTTGCTGAGTCGGTTCAGACAGCATCTGTCTGAATCTGTACATCTGATAATCTGTAAGCTCCACAGGCCTTAAAAACTTAGGCTCAGTTTGCTATAAAGTCAGAACTTTTTAAAGCTGCAAGACAATCCTGATAGTAGTTTTGTTATAGTGTGTGACATCTGCTTTTTCTGTGACTTAGCAATGTCAAAGTCTGATGTAAATCACAAATGTTGCTATATTTTGGAATGAAGTCATAAAAGTCATAATGACTAATCTTAGAGAATAGAGTGTGATCACTTGTTCTGAAAGATAGACAAAGATGTAACTTGATTAGCGGTAATATACTGTATGCTTGTGTAGCAGTGTGGCATTTCCATGGTTCTAGCCATCCTTCTGGGATGATTTCCACCTGCTCAGAGACTGAAATATACTGAGCATCAACATATTTTCAACGTGTTTAAAAGAAATGACTGTAAATACAGTTTTCTTTTGGTATGCTTTTCCCAGCACATTTTTTGAATAACTTTAATTGCTGTAATGTGTGCCAGTGGATTAGAAGAAAAGAGTTATCAGGGAAAACTTTTCAAGGACATGTTTTCTACAGTTTCCTTCCTCCTTTTTTCCTTGCAATCTGCAGATGCTTAATTTTCTCCCATCTTTCTTACCGTAGCTGTGATACAACTCATAAATCTTCTTGCCCTTGATCTTTTCTTTTTTTTCTTTTTTATCTTTTATTGTTTTACATTTCTTGTCTTTTATCTCTAGAGCATAATCCCAGAGAGTTACCGCTCCACCTGGCTGTGCGATGGGGCTTGTACCGGCTTGCAGAGCTGTTGCTTTGCCAGCCAGGGGGTTTGATGGCTGTCAGTCTGCCAAATGAAGAAGGAGTAACACCACTGCAGCTGGCACAGACATCAGGCAACACTGAGCTCCTGGAGTTGCTGACGCAGTAAGACTTTAAGCTCCTAAAAGATGCTTTAAGTAGAGAAACTGACAAATTAATAACTTTTTCTGAAACATTAGTATTATTATTATATACATGTGATGTAGAACTTGCAAGCAACATTTAGGATAAGCTTTCTTTATATGTTGAAACAACCAAGTTTTGATTTAGTTATCAACAATGGTATATACAATAATTAAGAAAGAAAAAGGCATGTAAAAAAAGTACAGCCTGTGGATATTGTTGATTTCTTCAAAGACATTTAGTAAGAGTACTTGTTTATAAATGCTGTATTATTTTTTTTTGCAGCCATTTGACAAAATTTCTCTATTTAAAGTTTATCTGCATTGAATTTACAAAGCTTCCGTTGTCCGCTTTTAGCAGTAATAACTATTTGCTGGGCTCACACTACCCTACAACATTTCAGTGGGATTTAAATCTGAGCTTGGACTTGGCTCTTCCATAGCCTTCAATTTCCTCTTTCTGAATCATTCCTTTATGGATTTACTGGTGTTGAGGTTTCTTACGCCGTTGAAATGTTCACTTCCTGTTAACCTTCAGCTTGTAAAATAATGACCTCACTTTAATACAGAAGCACTGATTTGATCCAGGACTCATAGTTGAATGAGATGATAGCAAGATGCAGAATCCCTTGAGGACTCGGAAAAAAACCCAAACCATAACATGACCTCCACCATGTTTTATAGTAGATAAAATGTTAATTTCCTGAAAAGCTGCCTTTGATGTGCTGCAAATCGGTCTAATATTGTAGTGGACCAACAATTACGGGTATCATTATTACAAAAGCTGCAGGTCTACATACTGTATATAAAAGGCTGGTCAGCTGTCAAACTGTGTTGGCTCTTGATCTGTTTGTTTAATCATTCAGATTAGGAAAATTACTGCAAAATTTTGCATTTACATTACTTGCCACCTATATTACTTGGTACTGTTTCTAAAAGGATTTAATTTTTGCTTAATGTTAGTCTTGATTAAACCTGCTATCATTTAATCCTACAGCCCACCCAACCCTCTAGCCACACCTCCAGCAGGTTTGTCCCAGGTGTGGGCTGACCGCTCTCGTTTGCTGAGGTTTTGTCATGACACGGGGAACCTGACTCTGACGGTGCGACAAAACCTGAGGTGGAGCTCAGAGGAGAGTCGTCATGCTGACATCCTGCTACTCAGAACCAGACTCAGAGATGAGAACTTCCTCAGGGAGGTGAGAAATTTTAAATGTTTGCTCTTGTTGTAAACATTTAAAAAAGAAAAAGTTGCTTTGGCTGTATTTTACACATGCAGTTATTTATTTTGTTACAACAATTTGCCCTAAAATTACTATTGAAAAAAACAAAAGAAACTGTGTAATTAAGTAAGCACGCTTTTGTAAACACCTGCAACAGTCATAGTCTGTCCACAACTGGTTTACTAATTTGCTTACTGCATCTTTCTGTGTAACATTGGTTTACCTTTCGTAGATCAAAGCCCTCAGGAGGGAACGGGTAGATACTATCTTAGGGAGGACGGAAGAACTAGTAGATGATCCTGGAGATAACGGTATGACATACTTCATAATATGTCTGTTTTATGGGGTGTGAGAAGCCTACTTAAACTAAATGAAGTCCTATTTTTATGTTGCAACAATGCATCATCTTTTATTGTAGAGGTATGGTAGGACTAGAGGGGTTCATGTAAATGTTGGTATACATAGACAGCCCTCTACTGGTTCTTGAGGGTACTGCAATCCTTTGTTCGAGCTTTTTTTTTCCTTTTTGCTGCTGGGTTTTGTTTCTGCTTATCACATTTATTTGAAGACTTGTGTCTTACATTGCTGTTTCAAAATACTACAACTTGAACAGTTAAATCACCAGAAAGCATAAAAAGCACCTATGTTTGATATGAGATAATTGTGATTTTTGTTTTAAATTAGCATTTTGATATGCTAACATCTGCTAATTAGCTCTAAACTGAATACACGAGGTAGAAGAAAGTTTTGTTTAGCAGGTATTTTAGTAATTCTTTTATTTATTCATTATTGTATTTTTTTATTCCATTTTCATTTTATAAACCGAAGTTAAGACAAATCATCTGACCAGTTAATAGAGCTAAATAAGTCAGCAGATCAACAAATACACAATGAGGTATTACAGTATTTTGTGCTAATCCACCAAACAACTGTTATTTTACTGTTTAAGTGAAAGTTTTGACCTGCTGGAGGTGCTAGAGGAAAAGTTAAGGGAGTCCTTTGATTTGGCTTCTGAGCATCATGAGTGTCTGCTCAGAATTTTATAGCAGAGATATTTCATGCCGGTACCAAACATGGAGCGAGAGTCACACTTCTGGCTTGGCTGCAAATACAATAAAGGAATCATGTCATGCCTCTACCCTACATAAAACAGGAATGAAGATCAAATTTACACTACTGTGTTACCCCTGCATCTCTTTCATTCCTCTAGCTCTCACCAGGACAATTTGAGCAAGCTGTATTTACTATAAGAGGCAATGTGTTTCCTGTTATCACAATGAGACACAAAGAGAGTGTTAGGGTTTTGGATTATTTTTCCCTTTAAATTGCATTTTCTTGATATCCATACGTACTCCTTTCCATGCTCCTTCTGCTGTTTTTTTCCTCACTCTCCCAACCTTTTCATTCTTTACCTCCACTGACATTTCCTTTACATTTTCATGAGATCCCAGATCACAAATCAAACCAACTGAACACAGTTTATGTTTGCTTTGTTTCTGGTAAGTGACCAAAGCCTTCACCCTTTGATCTAGGATGCACATGGTAGTAAAATGAAAAGAAAGAGATCAAGGAAACATAGTAAAAATCTCCTGTGGTTATGAAAAGAAAACAGAAGTAAGACATTACATGCTATCATTAAAAACTGACAAACATCTGTGCTTACTGAATTGCCTTTTGAAGTGTAACAGCTGCTGTATGGCTGCATCTGAACATGCCTTCTCTTCTTTCAGCACTGTATCCTGATATAAATGGAGAAATCTCTGCTGAAGAAAATGTGAGTTTCTTAAATTAATTTATTGGAAAAAAACTGAACGACCAGTACATATTTTTCCAGACTTTTAAATTATTCTACAAGTGACACTTTAAAACTCTCCTTTAGCCTTCATGAACATCTGCACCAGTGTGGGGAAAACTGCAGTCATAACTAGAACAAGACGCTAACTGTGCCTCAATGTGCTGCCTTTGTTACATTCTTATTGTTAAAGTGTTGGAGTTGGCACCTTGCACACAGCAATGAATAGTTGACTTTGTGAGCAGTCAAATGTGTGTTTAATGTTTTGACAGGTGTGGCACATGACTCTGGTCATCCAATAGGACCTGTTTTATGTGATACAGATGGTTAACTAATTGATCTGTCTCACACACTTAAGCACTTGTGTTTTTGTATTTAGTTCTACGTGTCTTCTCTGGTATGCACAAAGCAAACGTCTGACTGTGGAAACATGTATGCTGTTTTGAAAAAGGTTCCCAATTTCTTGTCTGAGGACTATGAGGAGCAGATGATGTTTTGCCTGAATGAGGAGGAAGAAGAAGACAACCCATCACAGTCTGACTCTGGTAAAGATTTTAAGATTCCCTTTTCACACATGCCTGCTTCTACATGTGGTTTTTAGTTTTAGGGCTTGCGGTACGTTAGTGATAGATCATTCTCTGTGGAGACTGAAACTGATCATTGTTGTTTTAAGTGGAGTTTAATCCAAAGGAGGTTATCCAAGTAGCTTCTAGTCATTAAAAAAGGAAATGTTTCTTTTCCTGAACAAAACTTGAAACACACTAGTAATCGTCAACTGTGGTCAGCTACTATCCCTGCTGAGTGTAGGATCATATTTCAGGCCCCTGATTTGTCTTGTCTCCCTTATCTAGAGTTTCTGGAGTCTTGTCACTTTCTGTTTACAGTTATTGCGCCACTGAATAGGAATCTTTAAATATGGTGTGATAAGTAGAGAACAATCCTCCGTCATCCTGTTTTTGCCAACAATGTTAGGAGGACAGGAACAAGCTTGGCTGACTTCTAACTATAGGTGTCTTCACCCTGTTTAGCTTCTGGATGGTCAAGTAAAGGATTCTGAGTGGGAAGATTTTGTGGGTTAATAATTGGCTTGTACTGCAGCAGCAAAGACTGATGCCTTGGTGTAAGAATGCTGTGGTTACGAGTTAAGGCTTCGGGCTTTATAAAACTTGGCACTGGACATCTTTAATCTTAACATCCTGTGGTTGGTGTAGTTTTTCGTGCTAAATGGTGCAGCCATCTATGCTCGGCATGTGTGTGTATTTGTAAATGTGTATCTGTTTGTTGGCTTAATTTGCATACTTTAAGTGTAGTCTTTGATTATTGCCTCTCTGTGACCTCAGTCAACCCCATATAATGCTTCCAGTGGCTCAAATGAAATAAAAATGGTCACTTAAATTTACTTCAGTGGAATGTTTAAAAGAAGAGGCATCGAAGACTGGAAATGATTCGGGTCTTATACACAGTTAGCAATTTCACATTTGACCCCTGGAGACTTTAAATTCTTCATTAGACATTCCAGACCTGTCAAGCATCACGAGTGACTGGCAGGGCTTTACATTTTTCAGCAGAGTAGTGAAGCTTATATTGTGAGTCCATCTGTTTGTTAACACATGCAATATGGCTGTTTAACTCGAGCTTATGCGTCACCAAATAGACAGATAGAACTTGTGTAGCCTTGAGTCTCTGCACGGGATGTGGAATTTGGAGCATACTTGTCATGTTCCCCCTGTCTTCTTGATGTCATCCTTTTTCCCTCCTGTTCATATTACTGTAACTTTATTTACAAGACTATGATTATTCCCACTTTTTTCCTTTTACCCAAGAATCATTTCAAAATATTATATCAATATTTAAGACATTTAAGAAAAAAGACACAGCTTCTTGCTTTGCTTTTTTTTTTCTTCTCGTCCTTCCCCTTTCTTCCCCCATATCTGCCCTCCTGATGCCCCCCAATATTTAAATACCCTACCCAAAAGATATACTTCCACCCAAGTATTTACACATACACAGAGACCTACACACTATGTCCCCCTCCATCCCATCCCTACCCTTCTTCCCAGCTCAGCATTTTAAAGTAAGTTTAGTGAACAAATTGCAAAGGCTCCTTCATCCTGAAGAGCTTTGCTCTCCAAAGCTGAAGAAAGGAAGGGGGCTGTTGTGTGTGAATGTGTTGTCAGTGTGTGCGTGTTAATTTGTGTGTTTGAGAGGAACAATGCAGAAGGGAAGAGTGCTTTAAAGAAGGCAAGGAGTAAAAAAAAAAACAAAAAGGGGTGTTTGTGGCTGAATAGGGGTTGCCAAGGCTTTTCTGAATGCAGTTTTCCAGCAGCTTGTTGTGATCCCCGGGGACAGAAGAGGAGACTGGAGGAGTGTTAGAATACTGTGCATTTATGTGTGTAATGGGGAAAAGAGCCAGAGGAAGAAAAAGGGATTTATGATATGGATAGTTTGGCAAGATGACAAGAGACGATAACTGCAATGCCAAAAACACCAGCAAGAGCCCCCGACCCCGACTGAGGGATCTAATTGGAGAATGGAAAAAAAGGATTAAACCCCACAAAAGCAGCATTAATGTTCACTATTACAGTGCCAACATCCTCAACCACCCCTCGCCATGTACACACACACACACACACACTGAAACTCTGTCGTCACAGTATGTCTCTCTCTCTCACTCTTCTTAGCATATATTCTTCCCACAAAAGCCTTCTTATCCCCTTTTTCTTTCTTTTTCTTTTTTTCTATCACATTCCTAAATTTATGTGCATTTTTAAACCCATGTTTGGCCTCCTTCCACAGTACCATTGTCTAATTTGTCTCTTAAACCCTCTTTTATCACCCAATTTGCCAAATTTTACTTGTATCCTTGCTACAGCAAATGGAGCACTGTACTCCTGCAAGTTAGCAAGCGGAGGAAAGAAACAACATGAAAGAAGAAAACAGCAGCAGCTCTCACTGTTGTCTCCATGGTGAGGCTGCTGACCTGGCAGTCTGCACCCCCCTGACCCCACCCCCTTAGTTTGGCTTTGACATGCAAAAATATAGAGAATGAGAGAATTGACCGATTGAGAAGAACTCCCTTCAGATGTGGCGTTAAGCATATTTGGGTTCAGCTGCTTGTGCTTTCAAGTGTTAGAGAGTGCAGCTCGGAGGCTGGCATATCTCAGAGACAATCATGGACTCACTGGGTTAATGATTTCTCCCATGTCTGAAACTCACCTCCACTAAGCTGTCTGCCTTCATGTTTGTCTTCGCTGCAGGTTCTGAAGTCACTCCTATGTTTGACTTTGTCTTTCTCTGCTTCTCTCCTTCCTTCAGTCAGTCTTTCCGGCCGTCAATACCCTCCTCCCCCTGCTCCTGTCAGCATGTGTTGATATCTCTCCCGCTCACTCAGTACAGAGTGTGGTAGATGAGTGACTGAGAGAGACGAGGAAAGACTTAAAGACCTAGAAGCTGGCACAGATTTGAGAAGTTCTGTCAGAAAGGCAGGAAAAAGCAGTAGAAGGGAAGGAAAAAAAATGAAAGGGGAAAAAAAGAGCTAGCTGAAGAAGAAGACGGGGTTCAGTCTCAGCTCTGTCAGACAGCTGAAAAGAGGGAAGGCAAGGATTTTTAGGGGGAGGGGAGGCTGGGGGAGTCAGAGGGGAACATGCTGGCTCACTCCTGAAGTGTCAGAGTCTACAGCAGGGCTCTGGAAAAAGGAGAGTGAGAACTACAGCTATTCTGGAGTCTCTTCAACCATGTGGGAATGGATGTAATCTAAGGCACTGCTCATTCAGTCTTTACACACTTCGAGTTGTTTGGATGAAGATTTTCTTCAACAAAAATAATGGATTCTGACTCAGACTCTCCTTTTAACTACTCCTGGCCTTCATTTCCAAAGATGAGGATGCGCAGGAAAACAGGAAAAAAAGGTAACAGAGTGGTAACTGATGTCAAATCCCTTCTTTCACATTACCAGTTACAGTTGTGTCAATTGCCATAATTACTGACAAACTAATGTTTTACCTTAAAAAATCATTCTGGCATCTTTATGTCTTCTGCAAAGTTGGACAGACATTAATGTATGCTGATTATTCTGGAAAGAAGCTGTTCTTCGTATTATGCCACTTCATATTATGCTACTCAATGTTACAGATGGCAAATGCCATCTTGGCAGATACGTTTCAACATTCACTGTGGAACAATAAAGTTAAAATTAGACTTTTCCTATTACACATTCTTACTCACAGGCCTCCACTTCAGCACAGGGTCAGTCAGAGTTAGATAGCTGCATCTTTGCCAGTGATGTAACCTGATATGTGACAGTACGTTGGGGAATGTCAGATATCCACTTGAGACTGATTGAGTGGTTTAGAGCTTTCAAAATCTTAGGGCGATGCTGTTGTGTGCATGAATGAGCCTTGCTTGGCAGTCATGCTTTCCTACTACTGTTCAGGCGCAGTGCAGAGGGAAAGGTTGTTATGCGTCCTCATGGACCTGTAAGCTCATAAAATTGTCTTAAAGTGTCACTGGTAGATTAATCGGGACTTGGAATCAGTTATTCATAACATTAAACTAAATCAAATCAAGTGAAGAAGACTAGTACTTTAACTTGGCATACATGTTTGTTGCTCCAGTGTTAGTCATGGGAGAGCTGAAGCAGCTGCTGAAAATAGTACAGAATTAAACCATAGTGTTTAAAGTTTATTGCTTGTGTGTAAGTGACTGTGTGTTTGTTGGACACAGAGACAGACAGAGAGGAAGATCTTGTTATTGCGTTGGCGTTGTCATGGCTGATCTCCAATGGGTTTTTTCCTCATATTACACCATGAACTTCTACAAGATTATCCATGTCATTGCTTCTTAATTGTGATTGACAAAAAGCGGCACTACATAAACTTTTAAAACTGATCAAATATTCTTAAAGTGGGTGCAGATATTTTCAGAGGTTGACTGTGGTGCAACGGTGCAAAATGAAATGTGATTTCAGGTGTGCACGGCTGCGAATTTATTTCTTCACTTTGAGAACTGATCACTGCTCAGTCTGGCTTTACTTCTTCCCGGATCTCTTTGGCTTGTTGAAGCACTAAAATGTAAACACAATGGGTAGTGATGCTTGGACAGAGATGTTTGACCACAGGTGTCATAACTCAGAGTGTTTTTGTGGATTTTAGTGGACAGTTGTGACGATTTAAAAAGTCTCAAGTCTGAAACTAAACAATTACTTCTCTCCTTTTATAAGGTAATAACACATTTGTAGTGATTCCTTTAGATCTGATTTGTTATTTTACTCTGATTCCAATTTCTCTCAGCTCTTTTGAAGGTGGCAGTTGTTTAGTGTGGTGGTTAAATAGCAACTTACATCATATGAGAAGGTTCAGCATGAACAAATAATTCTTTTACACTCATAATAAACCATCCCAGGTGTTTAGACAGTTAATAACTATGTTTATGTTAAGTTTTTGGTTTTGCAATGCAGCGTCTGAAGAGGGTAAACCTTGAGAAAGAGCCCTTGTGACAATTTTGCCTGCCCTCTCTCCATCCTGCCTTCCTCGATCTCTTTCTCCCAGGGGTGCACATAGGTTGAAGGGTCACCCTCTGCATGTTTAACTGCCCTGGTCTGGAAACCTGGCCCTGACTGCTGCCTTTGTTTGACTCTGCAAAGCTCCTGTTCTCTCTTTTTTTCACTGTGCTCCTATTCCAACCACTGCTACTGTATAGGGTTAACTCTCACTCTGGGACATGCTCTGAATATCACATCACTCCAAGTATATACATTCTGTGAGCAAAAGTCCCATATAAATAGCCCCACACACCACTGCATGTCTCTTCAAACTATTTTTTAACAGGCAACCTGTGGACACCTTTCTGCCTCAGCGATAAAGAAAGTTTCTACAGCTGATTTTTTTTGTGCAGCTCTAACTGAACTGGAAAAATGAACTCCCAGCTTCTTTGTTATTTCCCCAGTTAACTAATGTTAAACACAGATCACACTGCCTGACAGTTATGTTCACTGAAGCAGTGTTTATGGGTCAGAGGTGTGTGAATAATTGAACCCATGGCAGCCAGCTGTGGCTTTGGACCAAGCCCAGAACCTGAACTATTGGGCCTGTCTGTGGGTTTATATGAAACAGTATCTACTTTCAAACAGTCTGACCCACATCCAGCCTCAAAGCCCCTCTGTGGATATGATGTTGGACTAAAACGTATCTTATGATAGAGAGTGGAAGGTCTAATGTGTCTTTGTCCAGGTTTGGATTTGGATTCAGGTTCATGCAGAATATGTTTTCAGATTTTTTTCATTTGGGACCAAAATAGTTAAGACATTTCCAACAACAGAAGAGGTTGTAACATTTTGTTTTCTGTTTGAAAGATACTAAGAAAATTAAGAGGATGAGGAATGATGTGAAGTAATCTCTGAAAGCACTCTACTGGATAAACTGCAGTTAATTCATTTATATTTTATGTGGATGCAAATGGAATCATCTGGTGTCCTCATCAGTGTCTACTTGACTCCCTGTTGCCTCTCAGATTTATGGGGCTTGCCGCACGCAGGAAGCCCAGCCAATTGTTGGTCAGATTTACTCTCTATTAAAAATGCTGGACATCTCTTCTTCTACTCTTCTGTGCTGACAACCTCAAAATGATGGATAAACTAAGGATTTGCTTTTAGGTAAAACTTAAGATTGTTTAATTAGTGCTTTAGGAAAGCAGTGGAGGAAGCAGTATTGTGACAGACAAGTTTTTGTCTCACTGGCATGACTGGAGGTGTGGCTTAGTAATCACAAAGTCAGACTGTGATGAAAAGAATTAAACTATAGCTGATCTAATGAGGCTGCTTCTTCTGGTTGGTGTAGCAAAAGCTGCACCGGCTGCTAATGTGATTCGATTTTTTTTTCTCCTCTTTCTGTTTTTTAATGTTCAACATAATGTGAAATTCTGTGGAAGCCTCCATAGAGGTGCCTTAAGCAAAACATCACTTTGTAAAAGAGAAAATAACACTTTAAAAATTTCTCTCTTTCCTGTGACTCTGTGTTCCTTTTGTTTTGTTTAGGATTGCAGCTGTTATGTAATCTGCTAGCACTCTGGTAGCAGAACATTTAGCCTTGAATTTGCACAAGTGTTGGCAGATTCAGATAATTTGGCTTGATTGACACTCATAAGGAAGGTCTGATTGCATCTGCATGATGAGTTCAGTGCAAGTAACACGAATTCATTGTGGGCCTGCACAGGCTTTGTGATCAAATCAAACTGAATATTTGATTTGATCCATTGGTTCCCTAAGCAAGACATTTTTCTATGAGTTGGCATTTCTTTAATACTATTATAACCAATTGCACCATATTGGATTAAATTGGTAAGAAACTGACTTAACTGAATTGGATAAAGATAACTGGGTTGAACAGAATGATATTTGATTGCAGTAAAAATTTGCTAAGATGACTTTTGTTGTGAATTGGAACTATATAAATAAACTGAGCTGAATTTAACGTAACTAGCTGCCTTTTACTGTACTACACACCTCTACACACAGTGACCAGTGGAGAAAGATGAATAAACCTTACATTTCACACAAACACATTGAGACAAGCAGACATAGCTGTACTTTAACAAGTGTTCTAATTTATATTCAGTTCAATTCAATTCAGTACTTTATTTCAGACACAATATATGGTCCATTCCAATGACACGCAAACACACACACACACACACACACACACACACACACACACACACACACACACACACACAACAATTAAAATCTTTTCTATATCGGCTCAAATGCCAATAAATCCATAAAATAGAAAGGTAACTCAATGAGTTCAGTCTGGGATTGGTCAATATAGAGATAATGCTGTTGACAGCCTGCACACACACCTGTACATGAGGTTGTGCAGTACCACAGGGCAAGTGGGCACACCTGCATTCACAAACATTTGGCTCGCACTGCTCCATCATGGGACCCTAAGCAGCATCCGTGTACCATCATTACTGTATATACCACAAGGAGTCTTTACATACTGCTCTTTTTGTAGAGCCACCACAGGCATACATGGGAGTGCAATAGGCCTTAAAGAGTCTAACCTTTACAGTTGGTGAGCTCATTCCAAACTGCAGAGTAGCATGTTGGCCTGTCCATAAAGCATTTAACACTGTCCATAAATGTCTCTGTCATCCGACAGGTCTGCAGTCACATAGTGCCCCAAATATTTACACTCATCACTGACGTTCAGTCTTTTATCAGACAAAAAAAAGTCAGGAAACGCCTGATTTGAATCCTCTTTGCTCCAAACGATTATGATGATACTTTTCTTAGGATTATATGATATATCAAAGCCTGTTCCGTACGGAGAGCACACCTGCAACAACTTTTGTAGACCAGCAATGTAAGGACAGAAGATCACAAGATCATCAGCGTACATTAAGTGGTTGATGGTAATGTTGTCAACTTTACTTTACTTTGACACAATAAATGGTGCAGATAAACGATTTCCCCATTTTATGAACATAAACTGATGAACATACTAATAGACCAGAATTCTCACCAAAACATATAGGGACACCTCTCTTGTATAACCTAGAAATAACTTTTCATGATTTACGTAATCAAACGCCTTTGAGTTTTCAATAAAACACATAAAAATTGTAGTGTTTGGTTTGTTGTACAAGTCTAAGATTTCTTTCAAAGCATAGATGCACATGTCGGTTCCATGTTTGGGTTTGAAGCCAAAATGGTTATCAGAGGTCAGCAAAAACTCTTCCATCTTGTTCAACAGCTACCTCTGGCCAGAATCTTAGACATATACATAGCTTTCACACCTGAGGCAAAAGGAGAGTTGTCTCACTTTTTATGTAATACAAACAAGTTTTATTTTATTTAAATTTTCTCAGATAATGATACAAGTTACAAGAAAGGTCAGTCATTAACAAAGTCAAATGTTTAACTTCTGAAATGTTTATATATATTTAGTTGGTTAATTAGTTTCTACATAAACAGAGAACTAAAGGTTTGAGTGGACATTTTTATCTTTGAAAGAAATCCCTCAGGTTTTAGAATTCTGTGTCAAACAATGTTAAGGTAATAAATTGCTCATTTGGGAAAAAGTTTCAGGTTTGAACAGGTTCAAATGACCTAAGAAAAACTGAATGTGATTGGATTTTGACTCCCTGAAAAGCTCTGATGCATAAAGGCTGCTGTCTAGAATGAAATGCTCAACAATATGTAATCTGACATTCAGCGAGCACACAGCTAAAACTTCAATTATATTTACAGAGGGTTAAAAAAAAGAAAAAAGCACAACAGAAGAAAAGTTGTATTTGAAAGGAAAATGTACGAGGGCTGCATAATATCTTGAAAATATATCTTTATCTCAATGTCAGCATGTGCAATATCAGTATTGGGACACATTTTGACACAATATAAGACAAACCCAAATGTATTCACTATAGCTGCAGTCCAACTGGAGGAAGTTCTGAGCTCGGCCATATTCCACAACTAACTAGCATGCACAGGTGCAGAAATTATATGCAAATGTTATTAATCTACATTAGATATTACCATATATAAAGTGGAGCATTTTTTTTTGTATGTTTTCTTTTATATCACAAGTCATATTGTTAATTTAGTATTTGCTAATGATGGTCCATATTGCTTTTTTTTTCTTTCTCTCTCTTTTTTCTTTTTTATATCATGGAGCTCTAAAACGTAAAAATGTCCTGTTTTTACTTTAGAAAAAAGAGGAACCTCAGCGCTTGTTCAGATTTACTTAAAGAATGCTTAACTACAAATGTGTCCTCAAAGGTTTATTGTTGTGTATGGTGGGACTTGTAACATTTAGCTTCTTTGTTTAGGTGCATAGGCTTTTTCAAACCAAGAAGTTAGAAAGTTGTAGTATAGAGAAAGTGTGCTTTGTGCAGAGCAAAATCCCCAGGGGAAATGTGTGTGTTTTTAGAGCAGGAGTGTTTTCCCCTGTTGAATAGCAAAACCAGGCTACTGCTCACAGTAACTCCACTGTGTTGAAAGGGGTTCCTCTCAATGCTACTGTGTGCTCACCAGGAGTTATTTCCACTCACCCACTGTATTGAAAAGCAGGGTGGGGAAAAAAACATGCCTACAGATGTCCACTCAAAACTTCATGCACACCCATTCACATGTTTGTGCAAAGAGCCATTCACACACACATACATACATACACACACACACACGCAGTCTTGGTACTGAACAATGACATGCAACTGCCCAGGATGTCTATTTCACTTCCCGTGTTTGTGAAAAGTTACTTGCCGTTGCTGTGGATACCAAATGTAATATTTAAAAATCCGCTCTCTGTTGCTCTGCAGAGAAAAGCCAGTCCATAAAGGAAAGCCAGGCCTCATCACCAACTCTGGCTGCTGCTGCTAGACTGTCGGCAATGATACACGGCAAAGACCAAGTATATGCCAATGCCATGCTGGTGGACCAGGTGAGTGAGACAGAAATTATTTTATGTAGTGAAAGTAAAAGAGAAATAGTTTATAACAGTGACATGATTTATGTCATATAAATAACAGACTTGGCTTATATGAGGTAAAATGTTCCATAAGATGATCTACAAGTCAGCTGGTAGAAAAGTTTCTTTTCATTGCTTTTCTACTTTCCTACTCTAGGTAGATGATGCTGATATCAAGTATCGCTCTCCAGGGGAAGAAGAAGTCAGTCCGACGTCCCTTGTTGGCATACCTTGCTGGGATTCCTACTCAGTGACTCCTGTTGATTCGGGGAACCTCTCCCAGAACCGTTACCCGTCATTGCCTCATCATGGGCTGTGGGGAAGCCAAGGCTCCGGTGTAAACAATCACAGGGAACCGTCCCCTTGCATCTCTCCCCCCTCTCCCTATGCTTCCTCTCCGTCTTTTCCTTCCTCTCCCCTGGCTTCCACCCTTCGTTTGTTTGAGGGAGTGCAAAGGCGTCAGATGCAGGCATGCCCTCTGGTCTCTCCTGCTTTGAATCGTAGAGGTTGCAGCTCGACCGATGCGAATCAGGGCCTCAGGTAGGTCGCTACTGCATATGATTCTTTAGTTAGAAAGCAAATTGCAAGCTGTTAAAGAATTTTAAGGTGACTGCCTTGTAGTTGTGTTTACTCTGCAATTTACAATATTAAAAGTAATCTTACTCAGAAAAAAAGAGTACATAAAGCATAAAATGTAAATAAAAATATTTTAAACTACAAAAGTAGTACAAAGAACATTTAGCAGGCTTATTTTATTCATTTCTATCTTTTGTTAATTTAAAGATGTTGCAATTTGAAACTGTTTGAACATGATTAGGTTTACTGATATTTGCATCACCTTTTTTTAGTCGCAACACTCAGAATAATTGGAAACTGAAAACTGATTTCTCTATCTTTGAAAACAAAAAGCTCTCCCATTCCTATTTTCTTAACAATTTGGAGCCTCCTTTGTTTATCCCGTAATACTGCAAATGTTTTTTAGTGGTGCTGAACCTCTGGACTGTAGGCAGGCCGGCTGGAGTCATGCTGTTGCAGAATGTGGTTTGAGATTATTTTGCTAAAATACCGACAATGAACATTTCAGACCCCTCCATGTTTCTAAGTGGGAGAACTTGCAAGCTAGCAGGGTGTTCAAATACTTATTTTCCTCACTGTACCTACTCCATTCCAACATGTTGAATTTGCTGTATTTTTTTTTTATTTTTATCAGAATCTAACCTAAATGCTTGGCAGTTTCTTAACAGGAGACAGGTTTGTGAAAGTGGTTCAGAAGGAATAATAAATCACTGCATCAGTTCAAATATAAGCTATGTGATCTTGTTTAATTAAAGCATAAGCAATCCTGCGTTTAACCCAGTAACTATAACCTTAAATTTTCAGTAGAATCATTTGTTTGACATTGCTTACTGTTATTAAAGTCACGGAAAGTGTGAAAAAAGCAGAAAACCTTAAACATCTGATGTGACGTCGCTGAGTTTTCTTACTGAGCCAGTTTCTTGACAAATCTGTGTTTAGACTTATAAAAGATGACTGTTCTCTGCAAAGTGATGCAGAGATCATCAACCATGGTGTTTTCTGCCAGTATGCTTCAGAATTTAAACTAATTTTTTTGTAGTTTTGCGGCTTGAACTGGTTCATAACAGGAGACTGAATAAAGTGAGTGTGCCATGCAACTGGGAGTTTTTAAAGTCTGCCAGTTTGTTCTTTTGACATTACAAAAAAGCCTTAGCAAAGAAATTTGGCATTCTATAGGGTCATAACCTGGGCACGTGTGTGTGTTTGCATCTCACTGTGTGTATATAGCCCGAGTCTAGAGTGTGACAGTGGAGAGGAGGACATACTGGGACACTCCTACCCCTGCTCATCTTTAAAACAGAGATGCATTCTGCAGTCCAGCTCTGGAGAGGAGAGGGACTCTTTTGACACTTCACCTGATTTTAACTGCTCACACTCCGAAAGCACGCACAAAACCAACAAGGTACATCTCTTTTCCATGTGTGCAAATTCATATCTGGCTTGAGATAGCACTTGAATGTCAATATCTTTATTCCAAACAATAAATTAAAAGAGCTTTTATTATTATCTAAATTATTATTTAGACAGGAGGCCATTTTTGTATATTTTAATATTTCTATGAAAAAAACAAAACAATGATTTCACAGTTTGATATCATTTGGTCAGTTGACTTAAGACTTAATTCCAATTAAAAATGTACTCTTCTACAAGTATTGCAACAAACACAGCCTACCTTGCAGACAGTCATTAGTAGATAAGCTGCACTGTCAACAGCTCAATAATGTGAACAAAAGGTCAAAGATGGGTCTGTTTGCCTGTAGGATTGTGCTGTTCTCCTATTTTCCAGATTGAACTTGTGAACTTCTCTGGCTCAAATGTCCTTCTGCTGTATTTTCTCCCTCAGAATTTAGAGGAGGCTGAGGTCCGTCTGCGTTCCTACTCCTACTCCTCTCCTAAAGCAAAGTCATCAAGGCCGCTGCTAAACCGAGACGCAGCTATCACCGACCTGGAAGAAGGTGAGTGAACTTTAACCCCTTTGCCCTTCAACCTCTCTGTTCTCACGAGCCAGCTGAATGGACAAATGGGCCAAATGTCGAACACAGCAGGACAAGACAAGTATCATAAATCAACTAAAGCTCTATAAACTACATGTTTGTAGTGTCAGCTCTGCTGCGACACAGCACCACTCATGGGGGTGACTGAGTAAATGCAAGTGTGCAGCATTAAGATCATGCTTTATTTTGTGTAGATGGCGCATTCAGCAGCGGTCGCTCTCTACTACAGGCTTTATCACTTTCTAAATCTCTTTTTCGTCTCAACCAAGTTAGTAAGTACAAGAACAGAGTCTAGCTTCAGCTTATGCGCTAATGCTTGGCTGGCTGGTGTAAGCATTTAACTGTCTCTTTTTACTCTTTCTTATAAACTATTTGACAGGCTGGTGATAATCAAGAGCTGCACAGTTAAAACTCGTATCTTGAAACTTTATATACCCACAGTAACAAACATTTTTATGAAAGACTGGAAAGCTTAAAAAGATTTTCTTGCACATTTTGTTGTAAAATTAAATGAGCTAAAATAGATTTTCTTATTCTTGTCTGAACTGTGCAGCTCTTTATCTGTGGTAAGATTTAATTCTTGGTGGTGAGTACCAGACCACTGTCTCGATAAATAACATATTTTCAATTGTCCAGTGATCAAAAGCAGACTTTCTTCACAGCTTGATTGTTCTTTTCTTTAATAATAAAATACTATTTTTTTCCAAAAACTAATTTATGATATACCATACAAGGGCTAACAAGAAGAGGTCTCAGACAGAAAAATACTCAACTCCTGTAGATCATCTGAGGGAAGAGTTGGTTTTGGTCTGAGGGATCTGTTATGCTTCCATTTGGTTACGTTTTGTTTTCTTCTTGGTCTTTATTTTTCCATCTCCACTGTAATTTGGTTTTTCAAGGCAAGACTTGCTGCTATGTTTGTTCTTTCTCTGTTGGGGTTTACTGGATCCAGTTGTTGTTTTTTCTGTGATCCCTGTGTTTCCCTCTAACTCAATTTTAATGGGGATTGATGGTTTCTAATTCTGTCAGATAATACTCTGATTCTATAGAGGTTTCTTTAAATGTATTGACATTCGTTTCTGGCTACCCATTTATTCTACATTACAGAGCAGAGAGCATTCAACCTGACTGAAACACCCAGAGAAAAAAGGTAAAGCCATTGTATCATTTCATGAGCTCACACAAGATCCACTCAACTGTGTAGTCATGCTCAGATCTTCCTCCCTTTTTTAGGCATTGGTGTTGACAAGCAGTTAGAGATTGACTCAGATGGAGTCTGTATCTGTATACGTGTGTGTGTGTGTGTGTGTGTGTGTGTGGGGGGGGGGGTCTCTAGTTTTAAACCTGGTCAGAGTCTTTGTGTGCAGGATATGATATGCTTCCTGTTGAGTCTGGGGCCAATTTATTCTCTGATTTCAACTTGAAAACAACCCTGAGTAAACGGCAAAGCTCAGGCATTTCTTTAATGTCAGACTTCAGAAACATGATGTTTATTCCCCAACCACACTAATGATGTTGTTGGATTAAGTTTATTACAGTTGCCCTGAATTGCTTCACAATCATACCATGGAACCCATTTTGCTTATTTAAATTTCACTTCATTGCACCTCTAAAAATATTCATTGGACAGCCAATTTCATTTCACTGCCTCACAAATTCATCATGTGCTAATATATTTTGTTTGCTAACAACCATGCCTTTCTAACAGAAGAAACATTGTAGATGATGATGTCAGCCAATCACATCATTTTTAATTGATGTAATATAGTATTCAAAGCACTCGCATGATCAGGCAAACCAACCATTTTTGTCCTTTGCAATAGATATGAGTGGTATATTAACAATATGTGGATATGTCCTCTGCCTGAGGCATTTGTGGAAGTATTATAGGTCTTCTAAAACAGTAATGTAACCCTGTAGTCACTTTCCACTTAATATATACATGTAGTCAATCACACAAGTAGTTTTTAGACTCTAATCTGCTGCAAACATAATTTTAAATTCTGGTTAGCTGATGAGCAGAGACGCAGCGACCTGTCTGAGGTGTTTTATATCCACGCAGGGTTTTGGGTTTCCGTAAGCGGGCCCAGTCCGCAGAGGAGGAGAGCAGCGCATCACTCCAACACCTAACCCTCACAGAGTTCCTCAAAGAGTACGTCTCCATCAAAATAGCCTCACAGACATGCATGTGCAGTTTAACTCCTTCTAAGCTCCTCATAAAACTATCCCCCAGCTCATCAATTAACCATGCACATTCTTTACAGCTGCATTTGGTGATGCAGGAGTTTGCTGTTGTAGAATATGTTTACATAATGTAGTTATGAGATATTGCATGTTCCTTTCCCTCCTTTCCATCATTGTCGCCTTTCACCTAGAAACTCCATTGTAACTAGTATAAGTTGCTGTAAATAGTTGACACATTATTAATTGCATATAGCCAAGGTCATGCTAAAAATAGTAACCACAAGAGTCCATAGTGACTTCCAAGCATGCCAAGCATGTTATTAAGAGTAATAATCTGTTGACCAGGGGTCCTGGAAGACTGTCTGGACATTCTTTCATTCCAGCATGACACCACTGTTTCTGATTAGTCAACACTTTGTAGTCTAATAAAAATACTAAAATGATGACTTGTTTTGTTTAAAGAGTGTGCATGTTAGATTGAATGCTGCAGTCACACACAGATCAAAGTGATGTGAGGAGTTGTGATGACTTCTTTCAAAAATATGATACAGGATCGAGGATGAGGAGTGGGATAAATACATAATCCCATCTAAGGTTGAGTCAGAGAAGTACAAAGTGAGCCGGACTTTCAGCTTCCTCAAGAGCAGGATGTCCAGCACCCGCAACAAGACTAAGGTGAGGCAGCTGTGTGGAAAATCAAATTCTTGCTGCCTAAGATTTTCCAAGTATGTGCTTAAAACGTGACAAAAGATCCCTGTAGTTGACCTATCTAATTAAAAAAAATGTAGTGCAGTAAAAGGTTTACCAGCTCTAGGTGGGGAGAGGGGGGCATTGTCTGAGCACAGTGCCTTTATCTGGCAAGGGAAACAATATCTCTCTTTAGGTCTTAGCAACAGGACACTGAAAATGTTCTCTTACATAACATGTTGACCCCACCTCCACTAAGCTTGAGGAGCCAAAACACATTGTAGTTGTAGTATTCTCACAATCTTAGGATCACATGTTGGCATGTGCTTGAGACATGTTTCCTTGTATACACAGACACACAATGTACTAGAACAGCAAAAAAATAAACACGCTTTAAGACTTCTTTGCAGGGTTTGATAAGAAAATAAACATTGCTCTATCACACACATACAAAGAGAAAAATCCTGATGTCCCCTGAGCATAAAGCACTCTAACAGCAACTGTCCCCATGGACCATAACAAAGTAAACAGAAAAATCTACTCAGAGGCCCCTTTATCTCAACTAACCTCACTTTAACAGGTGTTTAGCAGCAAACAGAGGGCTTCTAATATGCCTCTTTTTAGGTGGTTTACATGATAATGTGGCTTTAACTACAGTGCATGCCAGCTAAATAATACATTGAAAAAAATATGACTTGCATTTCAGGTGAAGGGGAAAGAAGTGAAGGAGGGAAAGGAGAAGTCAGGATCCGCTAATGGACACCAATTTGTTCCTGTGTCTCCATGTGGTCCAGCTCTCTGTGTGGCCTGTGATAAGTCTGTTTCAGGGAAAGAGCTGTTGCAGTGCACCAGTGAGTACTTTAGTGTCAGGGCTGTTGTTGTTTTATGTTCTGTGATGATTGAACTGTTTAGGGTTTGTTTAAATCTTTTTTGCACATGCTGCCATGATATTTTGTTTAGTAGATGAAATGAGGTCAGTGTTGCTCATGGTGAACAGGGCAGTTTGACATCCAGACTGAATCCAGAGATGTGGTAATTTAGTTTAATATCAGTTAACTTATGAAATTAACTTGGATTTTATCATTCATTATCTGCAGACTGCTTCCTGAATGCCCATAAAAACTGTCGAGAGTCTGTTGCAGCCTGTGGAAAGGTAACCATCAACATCTCATCTAATCTCAAAATCAACATGCAAAAATAAAAATTGACCTTACAGGAACATGACTGTACAGATTTGTTTTTAAACAAACAGACCAACTATAAAAACAAAATCATAAGATAAATGTCTGTCTGGTATGTCTTCTGTGTTTGACTTTTCTTTATAGATGTGTAAACTGTTTGGTGACATACTGTGGTAGCTCAAAGTTATGAATATTTTAGAATTTGCTGTAGTTCTATAAAAATGTGACCTATATCAGGAAGCAAAATTGGTCTGTTTTCAGTCAATTGGTCAACAGTAAGGCTATGGGTGCCTTGTTTTATTATAACAATATGTCAAAATCTGAGCCTCTCAACGTGTGGTTGTTAGCGTGTAATAAAAAGAGATTTCTGAGGACCTCAGAAACAGTGTTGTTGATGCTTATCAGAATGAAAAATATTATTAAACACACTCTGAAGTGCTTGAACTTCACCAATATTCAATCAGAGAGATTATGCATAAATGGAGGAAGTCCAAGTGCATTGTTTCACTCTCCAGAGGGTCGACCAACCGAGATCACTCCTAAAACACAGGATGTATTTGTCTACAAGTTCAAAAATAAACCCAGTGTAACCTCCAAGCAAGGCCTCTAACACACCAGCTAATGTTAATGCTCATGAATACAAAAGCTGGAGAACAATGATGTGCCTAGCTGTGCTGTAATGAAAAAGTTACTGTTCTCGAAAAACAGTATTGCTGCTACTCTGTTAAAATAAAAAAGAAAGAAAAAAGAAAGAAAGAAATTGGTAGATGAAGACCAAAAATTAGATTCATGCTAGTTTTACGATTGGATAAAGGAGACTAAGAACATTATGCCATTGTGGACACATGGTGGTGTTAGGGTAAAAAATGAAAGCACAGAAAT
>JBAMHW010000012.1:6675692-6707378 GCA_037177495.1 Rhadinocentrus ornatus
TTTTAAGACAAAAATCTGATGATGTCATGATTGTCCATAAAAATGTAAAACTAAACTGTTCACAAACCTTGAAGTACAGAGGATGTGCTTCTCTATTACTAGTGCTTTGTTAACTGGTAAAACTACAGTGATCTAAGCATAAATTGACTACAGTGATCTAAGCATAAATTGACTCCAATATTAACTGAATTTATTGTCTTTACTTTATCATGAACACAAACACAGTGATTTACATCTGTTGATATTAATATGACATGTATGTCCACAGAAACAGCAGGAGAGGAATGCAGTGTTGATGAAAAGCAAGACCATGTCTCTCCCACAGAGTAAGTGCCCCCAACAAACCATTTACACCACTGAGAATGCCCTCCTTTGGCTTTTGATTCATTTACCTGTCCTCCCTTGCCCTGTGCGCTGGATTAAGTAAGCTGTTGCTTGTCACCCCCCCCAACTCCCTACTTGTAAAAGTTTAAACCCACTCCGTGGGGGATCTAGTCTGGATTGTGTTCAAGTGTGTGTTTGTGCATAACTACAGGGTTTTTCTGTTTCTCTTAAACCGACAGGATCAGTTAGTGTCTCAATGTAAACTTATTGGTATCCCATAGAGTTTTTTATAATCAGTTGAACTTACTACAACATAATATTCACCAAGTGAAACGATGAAAGATTAAAAACTCAAACCTATTTTATTAGTAGAATGGCAAAACCTCCTCCATGACTCATTCCTCTTTCTATTTGTTTCTCTTAGACTCTGTGAAAGAGAACTGTCCATCATTCTTTTTGTCTTCATCATCTTCCTCGTCTTCTACAGTTCCAACAATGACCAAAAGCCTGTCCATTTCTATAGACAACAGGTAGGGCTTCAGGGTGGCATCCATTAATGACATTATGTGGGAATGTGTCAATTACAGTAATTTAAATATCAAGTGAATACATTGGTTTATTATTTTATCTTATTAGATTTGTAGATATAACTCATTTAATGAATATATATTATATATTATATAATATATGAGTGACATGGATGACATAAGCCAGCCTGCCTTGGTGCTAAATCAATCAAGTTTTCATTAATTTGGTTTTGATTGAACATTTATATCTAAATATTCTCAATGAACACATGTTGCAGATGATCAGATGTTGATTACTGGCTCAAAATAACAGCCAAAAAAAGTTTTGCCCTCTAAAAATTAATCTTTTAAAATATTTGGACATGCCCACAAGTCATCAACAAGCGTCCTGTTTTTATGCATTTTTGTTTCTCAACAGAGGTTTTAGTGACATGGCAGGGGTGGATAGTGAGAGTGTGGTGACAACTTGTACTAACAGCTCACTGTCTGAGGAGGGAACACCTGTCACAACGACTCCCCCATCCACCGACTTACCTATCAGCACACAAGGTGAGAAAAAACACGGGATTCAGTGGATGCATCAGTTAAATCAGAGATCTCAAACTTTGTATTTGACAATAAGCCGTTGGATCCATTTAACTGAATCAGGTGTTTTCCAGCAGAGAAACACCTAAAACCTGCAGGACCGTGGCCTTTGAGGACTGGAGTTTGAGATCCCTGAGTTAAGAAGTGTCACCCAGAAGTTAGATGTTGCTAATTATTGTGGTTCTTACAGATACTGTTGATGCTCCTCTTCTAAGCGACCTGTCAGCTGACCTGCTGGGACTTGAGGCAGAGTCATGGAGTCTTGCAGTCAGTCCAGAGTTTTGCAGGAAACACGACAGACGCACCATCAAACGACAGGATGTTATTTATGGTGAGATTCTTTCTGTGTTTCTTTCTAATATTTATCTATATATAAACTTCCTGTAACTACTCTACTTGTAATCATAGAGTAGTCACCCTGACAGCAGCATCCTGAGTGCAAATTAGCTTGTAAACCCAGGTGTTGTGTTTCCATTGTCATACTGGGCTTGTGTCTGCAGCAGAATCATTTGATGTTGGGTTTAATACCAATTAACTATTTCCTAATGTACTCAAAAGCAAAATGTTAGCAGGTGATAGCATCTTTAACCAATGTAAAAACTGTTACTAAAATAACGTTAATCAGCATTTGCTGACTTTACAAATGTTCAAAATAATTACCTTTGACAAAGTGTGAGCTTTAATTTTCAATGTATTTCTACTGATACCCTAATCTGAAATCCAAAATTTTTCTAACTTAACCAAAACTGAAAACAGAACTACCAGCGACTCCCAACTCAGCTTATAAATAACCAATAAAAACAAAAGCAATGACAAAAACATTGCAATGCTGGAAATGAAGCAGGCCTCCAGGGTGCTGCCCTCTTCTGGCTTAGTACTCATATGAGCCAATCAGGAAAAATGAAAACGTAGAAGATAAGACATGTTAGTCACAAAGCACAGTGAACACACCTTGACACGGACGTGTGTGTAGAAGGTAGAGAAAACTGAGAGAATTTTACTAAGATGCCAACAATGAGAAAAGACTGAAAGAAGTCTGAAGCTTGCCTTGATGCTTACAAATTTTGAGGGGGGAGGTGGACAAAGCCCAATAACTCACACCTGTTGAGTTATTGGGCTTTGTTTTGTGTTTATAAGGTTTACAGCTTAGAATTTAAAGAAATGATCACCCTCAGTTAAAAAAAGATAATTAAAAAAACACATCAACTTAATAATGTAATTATGTAATTAATAATTTTTTCCTGTAACCAATTCTTCATAGAACTGATGCAGACAGAGCTGCACCACATCCAAACCCTGACAGTCATGTCTGAGGTGTTCAGAAGAGGCATGCTGGAGGAACTGCAGCTAGACTGGGACTGTGTGGCCCGGATCTTTCCATGCTTGGATCCCCTCCTGCATTTCCACAGAAACCTTTTCAGGACACTGCAGGATCGCAGACAGTCTACAAGCCAAATCGAAAATCCACAAAATTACCTCATCCATCAGATTGGAGATATACTGCTGCAGCAGGTTGGTGATAATGTTTTTTAATGTGTACAGATAAACAAAGCTACACATCTGTATTCAGCATCTTGTGGTCTCCTTCAGTTTTCAGATGAAAATGCTGAGAAAATGAAGCAGGTGTACGGAGAGTTTTGCAGTCACCACATTGAGGCTGTCGGTGTCTTCAAAGAGTTACAGCAACAGAACAAAAAATTTCAAAACTTTGTCAGAGTAAGCTACTGTTCCCACACCTGTATTTACTAATATCTTACAGTAAACTGTCTTTACTGAACAGCTGATGTCCTCATTTTTATTTTTATTTATTTATTTTTTTGCTCCCATTGTAGCAGCAGAGTAATAACTCTCTGGTCAGAAGAAGAGGCGTGCCAGAATTTATCCTTTTGGTCACTCAGCGCATCACCAAGTATCCAGTGTTGCTGGAGAGGATATTACAGTACACTCAGGGTCAGTCAGCTCTACTCTGCCTAAAACAAATTTACAAATGTGTGACATTCCTAAGCTAGTTGCATAAAGCAATAACAGAAGTGAAGGGAAGTGTTTTTTTTATGTTACTATGTGAAAAAATGTTTATCTTAAATCACTAACCCTGTGGGTTTTTTGTGTCAGTTAGCACATTTCGGAGGTGTATGAATTTTTTCCCACTGAGAAAAGCATAACATAAAAGTTGTTTTACATTATACAATTTTTATTTTTTGGCTACTGTTTGTGCCCACAGAGGGATGTCAGGAACACTCTGACTTGTCAAGTGCTTTGGCCCAGATTCGTGACATCATTGCAGCAGTGGACTTGACTGTTAGCAAGTATGAGAGATGTCAGGAGCTGCAGGAAGTGCTTGCCCGGCTTGAAACCAAAAGCTTTGCCAAGCTAAAGAATGGCAAGGTGTTTCGCAAACAGGATCTGCACAGCAAACACAGGGATCTGCAGTACAAAGGGCTGGTCTACTGGAAGACTGCCACTGGACGTCTGAAAGGTGTGAGTAGGCTCATTTGTGAAATTCTTTTAGAATGAAAACAAGTCAGCTTCATGTGTTTTTTTCTCTTGGTTTCAGACACTTTGGCCCTGTTGCTCACAGATGTTGTGGTTTTTCTACAAGAGAAAGACCAGCGCTTTGTTTTTGCTTCTGTGGTAAGCATGAACCCAAAAACTCTTTAAAATCAGACACTCGTTTAAGCTCTCCATCCTTTCATTTATCCTTGTAAATTTACCCCCTTAAGGACCAGAAGCCTCCAGTAATCCCTCTGCAGAAGCTTATCGTCCGAGAAGTAGCCAATGAGGAGAGGGGAATGTTCCTTATCTCTGCCTCTTCAGTGGGGCCAGAGATGTATGAAGTTCACACCACCTCCAGAGAAGAGAGGAATGCATGGATGAGGCAGATCCGACAGGCTGTGGAGAGGTGTGTATGCACATGTGGTTCACATCAAGCCTACAGTATTTGTCCAGCTTAAAACTCTGTATGTGTGTGTGTGTATGTGCGCGTGCCTGGTTAAGATGCGTTATTGTTTGTGTGATATGTTATCTAACCTACTGATCAACATGGCAGTTGTCCTGAGGAAGAAGAGGAAGAGGAGCGAAGTGCTGAGACAGAAGAGGCCAGGCAGGCTGCGGAAGTAAGAGTTCAGAAGATCAACAAGTTCCAGGGT
Organism: Rhadinocentrus ornatus; assembly: GCA_037177495.1. Lineage (NCBI taxonomy): Eukaryota > Metazoa > Chordata > Actinopteri > Atheriniformes > Melanotaeniidae > Rhadinocentrus > Rhadinocentrus ornatus. Next base: position 6,680,275 of record JBAMHW010000012.1, read on the forward strand.
AAGATGATCTGATATGTCTTTACATAGATGCTAAGTTTTCTGTTGTGTGAATAAGAAAAATCCTTATCTGGTTTAAAGCATAAACAACAAGTGATCATCTTAGTGTTTGTTTTGTACAGATGCACTGTTTGGCCAGGACCAACAAATCTGCCACAGTTTGGAGGAGAAACTACAGCTCTATGCTGAGCTTGCAGATCTGACCCTCCATTCACCAGAACCTGTACCGTATCGCCATCTGCTGGTACAACCAGCACAATACACTGACACTGAGGCGCCACGTCAGGCCTCCTTTTTGCTCACAGCTGCTCTCAGAGAAGGTTAGACAGATTCGGAGTTTGACAAATGATTGTGTTTCATGAGTAATGTGTATTAAAGGCTTAATAAAATGTATGTATTGGAAACACTGCTGTGCTCTTTATTTAAGGTTAAAGTATTTACAAAATCACACCAGTGTTACACTGTTAACATTTTTTTAAATTCTAGTAACATCAAATACAGCACAAAAATTACATTTACATTTAGCATCCCCGCTACTTGATTACCAGCATGATAAAAATTATTTTAAAAAAAAGAAAAAAAAAAGTGGCATGCTTTGCTTTTTATGACCTAAATCATGAGTGTTCTGACAAAAATTTGCTTCTTCTGTAGCAGAGAACCTGATTACCATTCTTCAGGCTCGGGAAGGTTTTTCTGCACACAGTCAAAACTCTCCTGTTCGAGGGCCCGAATGCTGTAGCTACAACAGCCATGGCAGCAGCAATCAGGAGTCACCTTCTGAACGTGAGTCATAGATTTATGTTTTGTGGCTTTTTTTTTTCTTCTTTTAATTCAGCACTGCTGTCCACACTTTACTGGTACTTTGTCTTCTCTGATGTGTAATGTCCCACGTGTCCTGCTTTTCCTTGTACTTTGTTATTCATACAGCGGATTATCTGAGCACGCTCAGTATGAGTTCCACCTCTCTTGGCTCAGACAGTGAGTTGGTGGGGTTGGATAGCGGGTCTTGGAGCTCAGCTGTTGAACTCAAAAAGGGAGATACCAAAGGGATGCTGTTAAAGGTGCAACCAGTTTCCCTTGAGCAAGTTTGCAAATGAATAACCACACATTATTGTTCTATTGTAATAACACGCTGTTCTTTAGGTGGCAGAGAGTGTCCAGAGCCTGACTCAACTTCTGTATAGCCTGCAGGTAATTTAATTAGTTTATTTCTGGATTTAAAGACAGAATTTACATTAAATGCAGAATTAGATGCAAACTAATGCAAAAACTTTGATCATGCAATTTAAGTTTGGGCTATCTCAGAGTAAAAGAGATTTCTCAGGAGCATTTATTCTGTTTTTTATGTTAAAGGGTTAGTTAGTAAAACAGCTAGTTACCTAAATAACAAACAAGTGATCAACCATGGAAATTCTTGATTTGTTTTTATCTTCACAAAATAGTGGGATGTTTTTTAAGTTTCGAGTGTCATCTAATGTGAAACTAACCCAAAAATCAAATTGTTACCATTGATGTGACAGGGATTATGACACAAAGGATAAGGTATTTCCTATTCTTTGCAGGCAGCCGTGACCTTTCAAGACAGCTGCCATGAAGTCCACAAGCTCCTTTTGCAGGAGGGAGAGCGACCTCAGCTTCGAACTCTCTCTTCCCTCCAAATCAGCCTGGTATCTGTTAAAATTATATATTTTTCTCGCATGCAAACCTTTGGCACCTGTTTAACCAGAATTCAGCTGCTTCTTTTCGAAATATTCTGTAAAATGAAAAACACTAAAGTTTTTTATTGTCTAGGAACTGGAGAAGCAGAGGAGCACTGATAAGCTAAAAGAGGAAAAGAAGTGTTTAGAGAGGAAGAAAGAGAATGTGGATGATGTGCAGAAACTCAAAGCAAAGCTGAAGCAAGAGCAGCAACGCTGGGACAAAGAGTATGTTGCCAGAGAGAAACAGCAGGTGAATCTCAAGATTAAAATCTCTAAGTCTCTTGTGTTTCAGTCACTTGTTTTAGTTGGTTTCTGTACCATATTTTTAAGCCATGTCAATATTGGTTTATATCGCATTTGATAAAGCTGTCAAACTAAAAGCAAAACATATCATTAGTTGATATTCTAGACATTCCCATGTGATATTAACTGATACAAATATACAGGATTTGACGTGAGTGACATTAATCATCCTGTCAGTGCTACCAAAAGGCAAATTGTTTTTTGCGCATTTCCATATCTTTGAAAGATGCTTCGTCAATCTTTTACCAAAGAAACTTGGATAACCAATTAACATTAAATGCTTACAGAGTGAACAGGAGAATGCTCTGGAGCAGCGAGAGCAGCAGTGTCTCCTCGAGGCCAAGCGACTTCGCTGCGAGCGTGAGGAGCTGGAGACTCAGCTGCTGGAGTATCAGCAAAATCTGGACAGACTGAGGGAAGGCCAAAAGTGTGTGGAGATGGAGAGGGAGAAGATCGAAGCTCAACAGAGGCTGCTCCAGAGCTGGAGACATAGTCGCCAGAGCAGTCTGCCGGTTACAATAAAACTGGATGGATACACGGTAAGAAGGGGGGAAGGGGGAAAGATGGTGGAAATGCATGACAGGTGAGGAAAGGGAATGGTTGGTATGGAGGGAGTAAAAAAATAAATAAATAAAAAATACAGAAGGAAACAGTGAAGTGTGCTAAATAAACCTATTTTATTGGTTTGGTTCATTGTCCCAGGTATCTGCTCACAGCCGCTCAAGCAGCCTGGATGGTAACTGCTCCCTGTATGAAAATGAGGCAGCTTTACTCGCCTCCTTGCAGCAAAACCACCTCCACCAGCCCAGTCGCAGCAACAACCAGCACCAGCATGTGCTCTCTATCCAGAAAAAAACCCAAGATGGCCCACTGCACAGCTCTGGCTACACTGCGAGCAACGACCTCAGTGCCAGCCTCTACAACAGCCTTAACACCCTGCTTAGCCAGACACACAGCAAACCTCTAGATGGTTTGATGTACTCCAACTACAGTAACAACCACAGTTGTTCTCAACCCACAACTGACTCTTCCCAACCATTCATCAGTAGGGTCACCACCCTGCCACAGAGGACCAACAACAGTAAGACATCTGTATTGTACATATATTAAAAAAAACTAAATTAGTTCTTGTCCAATCCTGCAAAATAGGATTTTGTCTCAAGTGTTTCTGTTCTTTTTCTAGCAGACTTCAACTCGACGCAGAATGCACAATCCCCTAGTTCTTGGGGGTCAGAGGCCACAGATCATGGATTTTACAAGGACGATTACTCTTCCTCTTCCTCTCTTACCCCCCTTCTCCCCCCACAGGCTTACCTGTCTCTTGAAGGACAAAATGGAGAAGACGGAGGGGAGGAAAATGTTGTTTACCTCTGAGAATCATGACATGAGCAAAGCAAGCTGCCTGATTCATAAGTGGACAAACAATCAATTGTGTGTTGCTTATTTGTATCTTAATGCATCTATCAAAATGTAATTAATTTAAATTCATATAAAATCATAAATCGAATGTTCAGTATGTGCCTTTAGAGTGAACTTAAAGTAATCTTCCTGCAGTGTAATCAAACCATTGTGCCTTTTTGCAAAAAAGAAAAAAAAGCTCTTCATGAATCAGCTTTTATAACTATTCTCCCTATATGTTTTTACTGCTACTATGTTTTTTATATTTGTTGCACTTGTTTGAAGACAAAGGTACCTTTGTGTTACAAACACTTTGATCTATAGCATCAAAAAATCAGGACAGAAGTATTGATGCAAGTTTCCAATGAGCACTTAAAACAAAATTAACATTTATTAAAAGCCAATTAAGTCCCAAACAAAATAGAAGGTCATTGTTTCTGTATGTTATGTTTAAGGACATTTATAGGTGACTGTAAGCATCTGCTTAACATAGAAATATACTGAAATTACTGTATAAATGTTGAATAGATGTACATTTTTATGGGAAAGCAAACTATGCACACGATGTTAAGAGGATCTTATATTCCTATCATTATTTTTCTCACATAAATTGCCAAAAATCTTACTGATACTGTAATTGATGTAAAGAGTGGGTTTGTTGCTTTATATATATATATATATATAATTTATTGCATATATGGCTTCATGCACTGCCAATATTAATATTTTTTGTTTTAATAAATGTTGTCTTGTAATCTTTCTAATTGTCTAAGTGCCATATGATTATGTATATAAAAATACAGTGGCAAACTATCTGTTGACAGTGTATTTTGCCTTGTATATAAACTATAGAAAAAACAGCTTGATATCACTTCCCGTTAGTTCCTGTCACATATTGAGCAATATTCTGATGAAATGTAGGCAAACTGCTGTTCGCTGTTAACTCATGAGCCTTCCAGTTTGTTTTTACTGTCAATGGCCAGAGTTCCAGTCTAGTTTGATTGTTTCTCAGCTGAGAACATGACCAACGTCAGAATACTCTGCACAGGGCTGGTTGGGTTGTTTCTCATATTTCTGAAGGATTACAGCGAATGCTGCTTTGATGCTGGTAAGCTAGATCTCTCGATTTATTTAAAAGATCTCTCCCGTATTTTCGCATGATTTGTGTTTGAATTGTGTGCCAGGTTCTCTACCACCAAAACCAAACATCAGTCAACTGAAGGCTATTAATGACAAGCAAAGCCTTGTGGTGAGTTGGCTGGGGAAAAGAGAAGACTCAGTGAGTGACATTTATGGGATCCAGATTAGCCGCACTGAAAAGCCCACTATCATTTATAGTGTGAGTATTAAAGGAGTTTTTGTTTTTTTTTCTCAGAATTTGATTTTAAGTTAAAAACCTCAATATATAAATGAAATTTAATAATTCTTTGTGTTATTAATCCTTCTTTTAATAGCACTAATGAATAAATTGACTCATTTAACACGTTAATATAGACAAATGTGAGTGTATCTGCTGGAAGTTCCACTGAATACACATGGACATGGATTTCTGATCTGCCCTTGGAGTGTGCTGATCATTCTGTCAGAATACGAATTCTCTGTAATCAGTCTGTTGCAAGTCCTTGGAGCAACTGGATAACCAACTATGGTGAGTTACTTTTCCAAACCTTTATTGTCAGCCTGTATAATTAACATGAAACCCAATAAATTGAGATCTTGTTTCTTATTTGCAATTTTACTTCTATGCTAATGGTATATTTAAGCACTTGCTCTCCTCCCTTTCAACAATCTTTTTTTTATTTGTTTATTAAAGTTTCTCAACTCTTACAGTATGTGTTACTGTCACTGCAAATTTGTGTTGCAGTGTGTATCCTACACTTGCCCTGCTTATGAAATTTTAACAAGAAAAACAATTTTTATTGTTGTATTTTTTTATTATTTTTTTTTTAGATTTTTAGCAAACCTTTTCCAGATTATTATTTTATTCAACCACTTGTACTTGCAATGAAATCAATTTCTTCCTGTCTGCCTTGTTGTGTGCAAAGCTGTCCAGATCCCTATCTGACTGCTCTCTAACCTCAATCTGTATCTTGTAGGAGTCAAGAAAAATGAAAAGAGCAAAATATTTCCTTATCAGCGGGTACTGATGGAGGGCACCAGTGCTATTTTCTGCTGTGTTCCCCCACAAGGAGTTAATATCTCGAGTATGAGTGTTGGGAACATCCAATATCCTCTTATGAGTATTGGACCCAGAGTCAAGGCTGTTGCTGTACACAACCTGACGATCTCAAATGCACTCATAAAAGCTTTGTTACTCACTTGCACTGAAGCAACAGGCAAGAATAATTCAGTGTGGAACTACATTAGTTGTGAGTTTCAGTAATTAAAACTTTTGAAATCTTTATATATTTTTTTATTTCAATGAAGAACTGTAATGTAAATAACTCTGTGTGTGTGTGTTTTCTGCAGTTCCTCCTCAGAAGCCCAGAAACCTCAGCTGTGCAACGTCAGACATGGCAACCATCAACTGCACCTGGAAGTCGGGCAGAGAACAAGATCAATTTGATAAAAACAATCAAACACACACTCTCCACATACAGTAAGCTCATGCAACACATGTAGCCAGAAATTCAGAAAACGTACAGCAAAATAAGTTTAGATGACAATTATTAATAAATTTTCTCTTTGTAAATACAGGTTAAATGTTTTTAGTTTCTACCAATAAAAATGCTTATGTGAGAAGGATTTATTCAAGTGTTATATTTTTTACAAGGTTTCATTTAATAATTTTAAACTTTGGAGCTACCCCCATGTTTGATGTCACAAAATATTCATCTTTATTAAACAATGTGAGGTTTATCCCAGGACAGAACAGATTCCACTATGTAGTAACAAAACAGATATGAAATATTTGATAAATGCAAATCAGCACTGAAACAGCTCTTCTTATTTATATTGATTGTGGTAATACTACCATTTATATAATCTTAGATTTACTTTTGATCATTGTTGGTCATTATTCTCCCTGATCAATTAGAAAACTTGGTAGTCTGGCGTAGCACTGAAGTAGTTTACTTCTAACTTGAGCGTTTTTTTTATACCGTCATACCTCTGAGGTTTGTAGTGCCTTAGAGGTTTATATTTAGTCCTGTTTTATTATCTCCATAAATTCTCTCTGTGGGGCACCTGATCTAAAAATAGTGTGTTTTATGATGATTTTTCTGACAATACACAGCTTTACATATATATGCAGTCTGTAAAGCTCTTAAATGGAAGCATTTTACAAAATTGTTTGGCTAAGATTAGCCACTCAATGTTTCATTCATTCATTGTTCAATTTGTTCTTTCTTTCTCCACAAATTAAGTAAAATTACATTATTTAAAGCTTAGGTGCTATTTTTTTACTTGCAATTGAAACTTAATGAACATATTAAGTCAATGATTTGGTGCTGAGACTGGAACAGTTTTCCTATAGGAGTCAGGATGGCAAACTATCTAGGGTGCTTCAAATCCCAACTGGTGACCCAGTTCGTCTTAGAGGTTTTGTGTTTGACTTTTCTTGCTCAGGATTTAGTTTTGTGTTGTTTTGCTTTGTTTCTTACTTTAAATGCTGATTATATTTCCTTGTTTTTGCTTGTAATAGCCCTTAAAATGTGCTTCTTATAAACTGCAGAATAAAATTCCTATTTGAATCATGCTTTAAACTGTACATCACAGACAGATGGATGAGGTGTTTTCTGAGTCTTATTCCCTTTTATGTTATTGACAACACAGGAACTCAAACCAGGCTCCCATTAAGTGTAAGCCATTAGCTTGCACTTTCCCAGCTGTTCCACAGATGCAAGAATACAACATTAGTGTAGTGGTGAAGGACATGCTGGGAGAGGAGATGGAGAGCTACAGCTTCAACATCTCCGACAGAGGTTAGACATCTTTTAATCACTTAAACCAAACAATTAATTCCTTGTTTGTGTTATTGCATAGTTTCAGTTGTGTGTTTGATGACATAAGAATTGAAATAATATGGTCACATAAATCATACATGCACTGTTTCTCTAAAAATGTATGCATCCTCACTTATCAATGCAATTTAGAGAAACCATTGTTGTTGTGTTTTTGGAGTGTTCACTCACATTTTGGAGTGTTGAAATTAATTTTTATCAAACATGTTAGTATTTCCTGTGTTGGAGAGGGTCAGAGTGAATCCTGGGGTAACGGATGCCAACGTGTCCTGGAGTGTGAAAGAGAACTTGGCTCAAATGAACCTCCTTTGTCAGGTTTCCACACTTCCAGAGAGCATCATACAGGTATTTTATTCTGAGGTTTGATTAAACTAAAATATTCAAGCTTTTCATATTTTAATAGTCCCCCTCCCCCTTTAATCGTTATAACAGCTTAGTTGCAACAGTTCAAGTTTGCTCTGCAAAGTTACAGTGGAGCATCTACATCCCGGCATGGGTTACTCTACCAGGGTGCGCTGCTCTGTTAATGGGAGATTCTGGGGAGCATGGACACAACCCACTTTTTTCACAACATGTGAGTACAGAATTTGACAATAAACAGAAGAAGGGGGTGGAGTTATCTCCAAATAGTTTTTTCTTTATGTATGCTTTGCTTTAGATTGTATGACGCATTATACATCAAAATGGCAACTCCAGTCCAGACTTTTATAGGATTGGTTAAGGTAGCGAGTATACTAATTGTAATTTGGAATGATCTTTTAGATCCACTGGTGACCTTGGACTTATGGAGGAGGATAAAGCAGATATCTGACTCTCACACCCGTCACATTACTCTACTTTGGAGTCCAGTAAGCCTTTATCATTCCTTTCAGTGCAAATAACTGGGTTTTAGTGAATATATAACGTCCTTAGTTTGCATATTTACCACCCTCAATAACACATTTTATTATTAGCATGTTGTTAGCAGAGAAGCAACAGTAAACATCCAAGGCTACACACTTCAGTGGTCACATGAAGACCAAATCCAGACAGAACTGAAGGACAGTGAACAGAGACAAGCAGAGGTCTCAATAGGTCCAGGAAAGTATGAGTTCACCATTCAAGCTGTTATTCACACTGGCTCCTCCATCCCTGTTCACATCACCATCCCACCACTGGACCACACAGGTGATTATCTTAGCTGACACACTTACTGGTTTATTTGTTTTTCTCTTATGAAAATGCACCTAAAATGTGTTAATAAAATAAATCATTGAAGAATATGCAGAGCAGGAATGTGAGAAGTGCTTTGGTGTTGCAGAAAGTTGGATTTTTATCTAATGATGTCTGTCAGCTTCTGTACTTCCTTTCCTTTTTTCTTTTTTTTTAAAATTCACTTCTATTTTCTTGGTGAAAGACCATTAACACAAGTGGGATTGCTTTTACTGTGTCTTAAAGCACTCAGTCACAGTCTAGCTGCTGTATCTCTCAGCTAAATTAAATTTGTCTTTCAGAAATCTTCCCAGTAAGGAGGCGGCTGAAAAGCATCACAGCAGGTGGCTTCAGTCTTTTTTGGGATGAACAGAACATTGTCACCTGTGGCTACACTGTGGAGTGGTGCAGTCTGGGAAGTGCAGTACCTTGTACTGTGCAGTGGCTAAAGCTGCCGAAAGAAAATAATTCTTTATTCCTGCCTGCGGGTACGTTTTTGTTTGTCACTTTTTATTTTTAATAGTAATTATGAATTATTCTTTCTTTGTACTTTGGCATTTATTGTCACACACCTTTTGTTATTTTTAGAACATTTCAAAGCAGGTCAGAGGTACTCGTTTCATATTTATGGATGCACAAAAAATGGACACAAACTACTAGAGATACAAACTGGATACTCACAGGAGCTCAGTGAGTGTTTTTTTATTAATATTATTAATAATCAATTGTTCTGTAGATCTGTGTGTTTTAATTAATGCAGATTTGAAAATCATAGATGAGGTTGTAGAGGTTTATTTTATTCTCAGGCCAATCAATGTTTTTTTACTCAGATACAGAAAACAACAATACTCTGATATTATTTGCTCTGTTCGCATGAAATCTACTTAGATGTGCTTGTTGTCATCGTTACAAAAATGATCAAAAACATAAATGAATAACGTTTATTGTGACAAGAAAGCACCAGGTCAGTTTGTACCAGATAGAAGAACCATGTACAGACAGATCTGATTTATTTACTAATAACTGTTTGTGTGTATGCTGAGTCCTACATTTCTTTGTGTTATAAATAATGTGACAGATTCTTCAAGCCGTTACAGTCAAAATTCCAAACTGCTTTCTGTCAAATACGCCCCCTGTTCGTAGTGTTTTCACCACCAAATTGCATGCAAAGTGAATTTTATCCACCTACAGACAGATTTGCACGTGTTTGTGAGACACTTCCTGTCTGGTTGTGGGCCACTTGACTTTTGAGATTTCCCTCCTATTTGTTTGTGGAATTGTTTTTTCCTACTGGTACCAAGCATATCTGCAAAGAAAAATAACAAAAGGCAAGGCAAATGTATATGTATAGCACATTTCATGTACAAGACAATTCAAAGTGCTTTACATAAAACATTGAATGCATTAGAGCAGGGAATATTGCTCTTACTCCAGTTTATGACCGGCCAGTGTCTTTGGAACATCTGCACATAGCAGAGTTGACCAGTCATCACAGTCAATAGGTCTCGTCTTCTCAGTAGAGGGTTATCTCCCAACATTCCCAGCCGTGCAATCTCCAGTAAGTCTGGAAAACAGTGCAAGATGTAACAATAACTTGTGTAAAATGTTGAGATGTTGAGACAATTTGTAAAGAGCAATTCACACGGTTAGATGTTTCTTTCTGACACTAAACTAAATCCAAAAAGTTTTCACACTCTGATAGTGGAGCACATGTTTACAGATAAAAAAGCAAAACATTTTTGGGTTATAAATAAGTCCAATTAAAAGTTCCATATATAAAAGGGAATTCTAAAAACATTAGAACAGACTAGAAGAATTAGAACAAAGGTTTATGAGCTTTTAGGAAGTTCATCAATGTTACCTTATCATCCTTCATCAAACCATTTCCATAGAATATGTACAGTCCCCCAGTCTGGTACATCCTGTTCAGAGCACATCTTCTTCTGTGACACTGGAGTGGCAATACAATGAAGATGATCCAGCTCTGCCAGCATTCATCATTGGCTACCTGGTGAAAGTGCAGGAAGTGGGATCTGATATGCTGCCAGGTCAAGCTGCAAGTGAGTCCAGGCAAAAAATAAAAAAACTTTGAATGTTAATAATACCTCATCCGGATATTTCTCCAAATATTTTTATGAAATCATCAATTTGAAACAGACTTGGGTTAACCTTGACTAATGTTTAGGTTCAGATTCTGCTGTTCAGCAAAATAGAAAAAGATATGAATTGATAAAAAAAATCTAATTACAAATTTATTATTTTATTTTTCTCTTGATTGGTTTGAAGTTACAGTGGCAGACCCTTTGCAGAAAACTGTGACTATTGAGGGTCTACACCAGAACCAAGAATACATCTGCTCCATTAGCGCTGTCACCAAAGAGGGGCCTGGAATACCTGCCAGCATCACTATCAGGACCAGACTAAACTGTGAGTTTCATAGCATCCAGCACAAACCCAAAGACAGAGTATTATCAGTATATTGCACCTTCTGACACCTGAAGTTGTCTGACTTCAGTGCTCAAATTGGAACCAGCTGACTCTATAAACTGCTCATCCTCTGTTTCCATGTAGACTTTGCTCACTTGGCAAAGATCCTGATCCCCATTGTACTCTTGCTGGGCTGCGCCTTTGTCCTGTGGCCCCAAAGAAAAATGTGAGTTAAGTCAACAATAAATGTTCAATAGAGGATTTATTTATTGATTAAGTAGATGATCTGTAGCCTGTCTGTCTCCTGCAGGCTAAAGAGTGGCCTGAGGAAGGTATTTGTTTATCCAGCTGGTATGAACATTAAAACTCCTGAGTTTGACAACTTCCTGTACGAGGTATGGAGAAAATCCTAAAACAGTAAAATCGTGTACTAAGAGAAAATCATTATGTGCTCACCTCATGAGATAAAAGTATTTCATTGTAATTACAAACTGTCCTCAAAAAATACAAATGAACAAGCAACAAAAGCTAACTAAAAAAGAAAAAGTATTTAGAAGTGCCTTTTCATGCCTTTTAGTTTCTCAAACATACAAGACATAGATGAGCCTTGTTTTAGAATATTCACAAAGGGTTAATTAATCTTATAAAATCACCAAAGGTCTTCAAGATTTTCAACAGTTTATGCTTTCAACACATGATGACAAGAGAAAATGAGAGAAGTGTAAAAAGTAGTTGTGTAAAAATTACAGTGCAAAAAACCTCTAGCTGACCTGGGGCCATCTGGAGTGAAAGTTTCAGCCTGTATCAGATGTTGAACACTAAACCAAGCAGGCTTCTACAGGACAGAATCGCATGAGAGACACAACATGGCATAACTAATCTTAGCAAAAGCTGTCATAAGTTATTAAGATAAGGAAAGATATAACTACTTGGAAATTTAGTGTATTAGTCTGTTTATAGGCAGTGAGATAAAGTCTTTAAGGAAATGAAACTCCTTACCAACACAAGTTTTTTTTGCTCAATGTGTTCATTTTATTATCTTTTAACATATTCTAAATTTTGTGCTTGAAATCCAGGGCTTATACATCTGGATTGTTTTTGTAAGAATTATAGGAGCATTGACATTTCAGGCTTCTTAAAGTACATTTAGCTAACTGAACTACATCTGAAAACATGTATAATTAATCTTAAAATGTTTTTGATTGAAGCACAGAAAGGTGTCACCCAATGAAAAAAGCTTTTCTTACCCAGTTGTAGATTTGGACGTGCACCTGATATCTAAACCCATTCATTTTCAGTAAGTCGCCTTGTTTTTTTTTGTTTTTTAAAATATTATAATACATCCTGCATCTTTGCACAGACGGATCAGAGGCTGCAGTCCCAGAGGGTGGAAGATTGCATCTGCTGTGACATCGAAATCTTGAATATCAAACCTCTGCTTGATGAAACAACTACAATAAGAAATCCTGAGCTCACAAACACACTGTGCTCCACTATTTCCCTGTCTGCTCTTTCATTTACACCATCTTCCTGTGTTGTGCTCCAAACTGACTACCATCCACAGGCTGCCATAGTCTGGGATAGACCAACCCTTCAGCAAATGACATGCATCACAAACAAGAGTTACTTGTGCACCGTTGTCAATAATTACCCTGAGTAACAATAAGCTAGTTTCAGGGGAATAAGTTCCAGCTTTGAGCTTTCTTACATTTTGTAATCGTGGATTGTCAAATGTGGCTACAGATAATATTTAAAAATTATTTTAAAGGCCAAACCAAAAGTGGCAATGTCATGGGTTTCATTTCTCAATTTTAGGAATATAAATACGGTAAATAGTATAAATGCAGATTTGTTTTTGCACACATGTAACATTTTTTTTCTTATGTCTTTTGTTTGGGAAATGGTTGCTTTTGTATCTTTTTCATAGCACAGTGTACAGCTTGTTGCAACAGAAAATTCACTGCAGTAATGTCATTAACACAACTGATATTAGTCAGAAAATGAATCTTTTCTTTTTGGGTTATAAATGAAAGTGCATGTGGCACCTCAAAAGAATCTCCCTGCAAAGATTATCATAAATGCGGAAGTAACTTGAAATTTTATCAACAGGATGTCAGTGGAAGCAGTGATAAGCTGTGACAAAAGCATGTGTGTGGTTTTAAAAATGTTTATAAGCCTTAAAATTTGGGCTGAAATCAAAGAAAACAGCTTTAATGTACAATGTGGAACCATCTGATCTGTAAGACTTAAAGAACACACAACACCGAACGTTGTAACATTTAAAAATGTAAAGAATGTCAAGTCATAAAAGCCGCAGGGCATAAGCATCTCAAATACCTGAAATTTTATATATTAATTTCTTTTACTCTTGAATTCCATCTATGCGTTGTAACCTATAAAGCTCATTCAGTGTCAACATCATTTCAATATCTTAATATAAAGAGAATTTATTTGCTTTGCTTTGTACATTTCCAGATGCTTCTATGAGAGTTTTTTATTTGTCTGTCATACTAATTTAGGATAAAGATTCTCACTGATCTGGCAGATTTACGTACGTATGGTTCTATTGGACAATTATTAAATCGTAGGAAGAACAATTTAGGTTTGTTTTTTTTGTTTTTTTTTTTGTATTTTACTTACAAAACACGAATACACTCAATAAAAGCATTTTTTCCTTTAATTTTTCCTTAATGGCAGACATTACTCAGTTTTTTACCCAGTAACTGTGAAGCCTTTAGAGCATATCTACACTATAACAGATGATTCTAATGAAAAATCTTGGATGATCTCCAGAGCTGATAAATATAATAAAAATTGCAGAATATTTTTAGGTTTTAATAAATAAGTTGAAATGTGTAGGCGACTTAAAATAGAGAAAAATGGTTCTTCCATTATACATTCCTGCAGCCGCACATGAAATGACGATACTATCCTCCATATCTGTGCATTTTAAGCCAAATGCACATCTACCTCTGGCATGGTTTGAAAATGCAGATTGTGCACTTTAAAATGTGGTTGATGAAACCAAATGTTGTATCTCTGATTATCTGAACATCAGCCAAACTTCCTGCTTGACGCAAGCTATTTGCTATCTGTATAGCATTTTGACACAAAATTACTAGAAAAGTACACAGTAAAAGTATTTCATAGAAATGGTGTAAATCGCATAGGAAATACTTAGTCACACAGTACAGGTTTTGTGAACTACTTATGGAAGAAAGTGATTTTTTTCCACTTCAAAGTTAGACGATAAAGCTTCTTTTTGCCATCTATATGGTACTTTGACATTGAATTACTAGAAAAGTACACAGTAAAAGTATTTCACAATAATTGTGTAAGTAGTATAGGAAGAACCTAGTCCAACAGTTTAGATTTTTTTGACTACTATGGAAGAAAGTGATTTTTTTCCACTTCAAAATTATACGGTAAATCTTCTTTTTGCCATCTATATGACACTTTGACATTGAATTACTAGAAAATTACATAGTTACATTTTTTATATTATTTGTTATAGCAGTATAGGAAGTACTTAGTCACACAGTACAGGTTTTGTGAACTACCTATAGAATAGTTATTCTATTCCACTTCAAATTTAGACGATAATGCTTATTTTTGCTGTCTATTAAGGCACTTAGACATTAAATTACTTTGAATTACACTGAGATGATCTCCAAAGCCAGGAAAGAGCAGATCCGTCTTGAGAAAAGCAATGCACAGGCCTGCTTTCAGGAGATCCAGAAGCCTTTTTTGGCAACATTAGACAAAAACTAAGAAAGTGATGATCCACCCCCTTGTTTTTTTTGGGTTTTTTTTGGGAGGATCTGTCTCTTATACTGTGTATGTGATCTAAAAGCTTGAATAAAAAGATTTAAACAAGAAATAAAGTGTCAAATATGTCATGCTGTGGTTGGGACAACCAGCTATGCGAATATTTTGGTGGCTGTAGGACTGTGTCCATTTCTGCAGTGTATCCACCTGCACGGGTGTATTTCATGCTTAATGCATTAAATTTATGTATATACTCACTGTGTAAATGGAAGTTTGTCTCACCTTTCCCCACTGCTCAAGTTGCAGCTTATGTCCATCTGTCCAGACTGGATTTGATCAAATATTTACAGTACATCATTCCTTTCAAAACAAAAGTAAAATAAATATTTGAAGTGTTTCCCATCAATTGTTCTCTCTCAGTTATGACCTTGAGTAATAAAAATGTTGATACATAATTTTGTCTTGTAAGACATTTGTGTTGAATCATTATGCCAAAAACATGCTTTAAACACAAATCAGTTTATTGTATTAGAACAAGTTGTCATACAGTTTTTACAACATCCTGAGAAAACTTAATCAAAACAAGTAGATTTCAAATACAAAAATCTACAAACAATTCTGTCTCAAATAGAAGCATGTTAAGTAAGCACCCCACACATTAAAACTTCATTACTAATGAAACAATTTTTTTTTCTTTAAAAAAAAACCCCCAAAACAAACATACACACGTCAACTACAAACCAGCTTCTGTACCAAGAATGAAAATGATTATCTGACAGCATTCCTAATGGCATACTAGTTTATCTCTCAGAAGTTGATGAGAGATCACATCAGTTATGTCCAATAAACACTTTCTCTCATTTTAAATTCAGCACTGTAAAAATGAAATGTAAGGCAGTGCCTAATCGGGGCAGTGGGGCTAACCAATCAGAGCAGCCTTCATTTGTTTTCTTTCCTCCTCCCCTTAGAGGGTCAGCATCCCTTGCTCGTTTTTGTAGGACCTACATGATATTTAGTCCATGGTGTTAATCCAGTTGGGACTCTGCAGACTTACATGTGGTCCTACACAAAGCAGATAAAGATAAAAAAAGGCCTACAAAACTTCTTTAATGACACTTTTGGTAGATGCATTTGCACAGGTGTCGTATTAAACAAATAATATGTAAAAACACAAAGTTACCTGCACAAGAATTTTAAGAACTGAGGGAAAATTAAATATGTAGATAGCAGTTGTGCCATTATATAGAGAATGCAATTCTCTACTTTGTACTGGTGCAGATATAAAAATTCATAAAAATCTCTAAGACATAGCCTACAGCTTATTGATCACTGGAGCGAGCTTTGGTCACCGCCACCTCCCCGTCAGTAGTGCAGAATTCACAAAAACAGAAAAAAAAGCAGCACAGTTTGACCTGCCAAAACGGTGTTTTTATATCACAGAGCTTTGAGTCAACAGCCACCAGCAGACAGCAAAGCTGAGGGAGACGAGCAGTGTGTCCATTTAGTTAAGTCTGTTTTTTTGTGCTTTGATCTATTTTAAACTTGTTCTTCAGAGAGCAGATTTTTGTTCACACAAGCGTCTTCTGTTGTACTCGTACTCTCAATTTGCTGTGCTTTCTGGAAAATGAAAAAATAACATTTGAAACATGGAGTGCATAGATCCTCAGAAACATGTTTTTATAAGAAGCTAAGTTCATAAGAAGTTAAAAATGTCTATATGCTGGTGAAGTAATAACATTCTGCCATGTTGACATCAAACTAATATTCCAGAAAAGTCAAGTTACAACATGCATTAGTTTTTTACCTTTGTGGTGGTGACATCATGCATTTCCAAAGAACAGCGTACAGAGCAAGCAGAAAAGCAATGAACACTGTGGCTGCAATTGCACCTAAAAGCAGAGAATATGTTTATTTGGACACGTTAAAGCATAAATACACAAACCAAGCAAAGTTTGTTGTGTGTTGAAGCTTCTGCAGTGTGTGTTGTTGAGCTGATTTCAACCTTTTAAGTTGCATTAACTGGTTTCTCCACAGAAAAAAACAAAAAATAATACAACGCTTGACTGGCATTCGGGTGCCATGCTCAGGTGAAGCGTGACTGGTTTAACATTTGTATGCACTCACAGTGAAACAACCATTTGGACTGTGCTCAGGAGTAAACAACTGCAGGTAAAAACAGGGATGTTAGGTCACTAAAGTGCAAAAGTCCACTAAATACAAGCTTAAAATGGAAAAGAAGCAAATCTGCTGTGTCACCAAAACATGAATGTACACTAATAGAAATAAACACAGAACAAGCCACAAACTGGGTCTATAAAAAATTTGATTTTAGAGGAAAAAATAAAAATGTTGTGCTTACCAGGAACGATTCCACTGCTACTTGTTAAAGAGTCCTCGGTGCCAGAAGATTGAGTTGCAGTGGAAACTTCATAAAGCAAGAAAACAGAAGTACTTGAAGATGTCACTAACAGAAAGAACTGTATCTGTCTGAGACAGTTGCTAATAAAGCTAATCAAATTAGGACACAACATGGGATTTAAAACTTAATTTAATTTAGATTAATATCATGTGAGTCTGATGTGGCATCTCCTTGATTTCTCCCATGACACACTGAACAGTTTGCATGTTTGTAAGTGCTGCTCCGCAACACTGAGAGAGGAGTTTTTGTTATTTTGTCTAGAGCTGCTCTCACCTATGAACATGACTGCTTGTCAGTCATTTGAAACTAACATATAGTTGGAATTCACTTCAAGTTGTTTTCCCTGTTTCTGAAATATGTGGGGCAAATGACTCAGTGGTATCTAACTAACAACTAAAAAACTGTAATTGTAAACTTGTAGGCTTACATTTGCTTCTTAGCAACATATCAAAAACTCAAATAAGCACACCTGTGTATGATGGCAACTGACTTGAATCATACAGCTCTTTATAGTTAATTTAAAACTAATAAACTGACATGCTATCTCCCCATTGAGTTTCTGATTACAACTGAAGAAGATAGAGAAGTTTAAGCTCACCATTTCTCACTTGATCACTCAGATCTGGGTCAACCATCTGCAATTGCAGCAAAATTACAAAACATTTTAGTTCAAACAAACAAAAATACTATAGCAGAGATTAAACTAGAGACAGAAAGCAAGAGGACATGTCTTATATGCAAATAAAAAAATCAAGGAGTAAAGAAGGAAGAAAGTTTAGTGTTTATCAGCAATGAGTCGTCTTGCTGCAGTCATGGTGGAAACGTGCTGCAGGAAGTCCAGCAGCATTGTGGAAAATCATAGAAGCGACCGAAGGAAAGAGAAGTAAAAACATAAAAGATAACGCTGTATGTTGGTACATTTCCCCCTAAATACCCGCGTCATTGTTTGTCATAAGCCTTGTAAATGCAAAACAGTTACAAGTAGAGTTTTAACCTCAATGTTTACTCTCAGAAACTCAGGCCCGTAAAATACATTATCGCTTACCAGCAAAACAACAAAACGTTTTTTAGCTTCTCACCTTTAAACTTACACTGTTACTGTTGATATATGCTCTTGTTTCTCTTCTCCGTCCACATTTGCGCTGTGCGCTCAAACTCAATTTACGCGTGCAAATTACTTGTGTTGCATTCAAGTACTTCTTCTAAATTCGTGTTGTATTCCAACACAATGTTTACAGCAGATTGTAGTCAGGAGTGGAACATTTATTGTGTAGTTATGCTTTTAGGTACGTAATCTTGGTGTTTTTCTTACGGTCAAAACTGATTTTGTAATGAAACTTGTTTGAATAAACTTAATTGCTTGCAAAAAGTGACTTACAGGCTAATAGTAGGCGGGTGAATCCAAATATCGGTTGATACCAACATTCTTTGCTACACCCAGTCGATACTAGCGTGACTGCATACATTAGTGTAAGGCTTGGAAACTATCAGAATCTGATTATCAGAATCATAGAGAAGTAGGATGAAGTGGTTTTCCCCACTGTCATAATGTCTATTAAAAACAAAGTGTAAAATTAGAATTAAATTATATAATTTATTCCACCCGACACCAAGAAACAACCCAGTGCCCTACTTCAGAAGTCCCCACAGCCGGCCACCAGGGTAGGATTGATCAGGCCAGAGGTGTTCCTTGGATTTCCTTAAGGTTTATTTTTTCTTTCTATTTATTTAGTTTAAATATTCAGCCATGAGTCACCCTCAGACCTAGAAGACGAAAGAGGTGGCCCATGACAGAAACTCGAGCCAGCTCCCGGACCCATGCTCACCTCTGTGTAGAGAAATGGTGGAATATGCTATTGATCCATCAGCTATTTCCAGTTCCACTTGAGAATTGCAAAATTTTCATCCTACTCAGTGTGAATATACAATATATACCTAATTTAGTCTTAAATTATTGCTGATACAGAAGAAAAAAGAAAAAAAAAACAAAAAAACAAACGGACTCGGTTTTGCCATTGTGCCTAAAGGCTTTCAGTGTTTCTGGTAAAAAAAAAACAAACAAAAAAAACAAACATGAAAAACAATAATTTGGTTTTTAATTGAAATTCCCCACATTTGAGTCTATAGGCCAGATGGGCATTTTCTGTCATTGGGAAGCTTATAGTGACTAAGTATAGACCTTCTGGCTCTGTGTTACATTTAAATTAAAACAATTATGCAATCTTGCCCATCTGTTATTATGGAAAAATGACTTTTCCCTAATTGTTTTGGAAACAGAATGTCATCTGAGGAAAATAATTTCAACAAATATCCCATTAGGCGACAACTTTTGGTTATAGCATGGACCTTACAATGGAGGGATTTAGCTGCACTTTCATCATGAAGAAACACACCCACCACCCAAATCTAATATTTATAACATATGGATAATTTCTGCTGGCTTCTATATTAAATAATTCACAAGTTCAGACATAAAAAACAAAAGCATGGCAAACAAAATACCATTATTCTGTTTATCTAAGCAAGATTACATGTTCTGCCAATAATGTATGAACAAATCTATGTTGCAAAAACAAAGTGTTAATACAGACAGAAAATTCCACTTTATCACAAAATTTGTTTTTAAAGGTGCAGACCACATCTGGATAAGAATGTTTAATGCAAACTGGTCACATAGACCGCATCTGCATACAGTGACAGCATTAACTCCAAAGACCGGACAGGTGATTTCATTCCACACAGCTGGATTTTAAAAAAAGAAAAGAAAAATAATCATATTTAAAAAAAAAATGAACAAACTTTATCTGGAAGATGGTTTTAAGAATAACATTTACAAAAGGTCAATTTGCTGTCTTTTATGGGATTTTTTTTCTCCTCTGTCATCACTTTAAAGAAACACACTGACAGTCTGTAAATATTGCACTAAAGTTTACACTGTAAAAGCAGAGAGGGCAAACTCAGACAAACTGCTTAACATACACACAGGCACTCAACATCGATGCAGCCTGCAGCTGGATGTTGTACATTAGCATATCCATACACACAGACTGGAAAGCAGAGAAATATCTAAAATACACAACGAAAGGCATCACTTTATTTTAACTCAGCTGTTTCTGAAGAAAGTTTCCTAGCAAATCAAACCTAAATTATAACAAACTGTGCTTACAGTAAAAAGAACAAGTCAGCTGTGGAGTGGTTTTAAGAGTGAGATGGACTCACTCAACATACATTTGTCTCGATTTTGAGGAACGTAACTACACCAGAGGACGTCAGCTAGTGCAACACAGCACCTAAGGTTTACAGAATCATGAAGTGTGGATCATGTTACTGTTTTATCAGTTTGAGAAGTAGTCATGAGCCATAGATCCATGCTGCTCAGCATAAAACTGTTATGTATGTTGGATGTGTGTAGCTTGGCTGAGGTACACATAGCAAATGATAATAAACAAAATGAGAATTTTAGTGTCAGCAACAAAGCAATAAGTCTGCATCTATGGGAAAACACATTTATACCTTTTACAATAATATTTCACTTCTCATCAGCTCTTAGCATCATTACACAATAATCATCCAGAGTGGGAATGTTAAAGTCATTCTTAATTAACTAATGTTTTAGCTTAAACTGTTTTTAGTCATGTAGGCTCATTTGGACTGTGATGTAAATAAACAGGGCCACCTACTGGGCATTTAAGACTTTGCCAGCTAGAAAACTAGTACAGAAGAGTCACACTGCAATGTGAATAGATAAGACTGAAATTGTCAGAACTGCCTTGAAAGCAAAAGCACAAATGTGGTTAATACTCTTTCAATAAATTTAAAAGATTAAGCTATTAAGATTGAATTCAATCTGAATAACATTAAATGGTTTGAAGACATTTTGACAACACTTCACCAGTACATAACTTCACACTATAATGTCCTCAGCTGATACTGAACACCACACGATGCCCCTCGAAAGGTTAAGAATAGTCACTTTAATTTTGCCCGTCCCCTGACCAAACCCTATCACTCCTCTAGCCCCTCAGCAGCCACAATGTAGAGAAATCAGACTCTTTTCTGCTCTCATCCTGGTGCCCATCATGGATAATACAGTGTCCCTGTGGCTGGTGCATGATGGGGGTTGTAGGAAAAGCAGAAAGGCAGAGAGTGTCCACGAGGACGAGGCAGCGACATCACATGATTTCACAGCATGAGTTCTGTTTCCGTGCCTGTAGGGTTAACAAAGAACATACACATAGTTTCTAAACAGTGACTGGTCAACAAATGTACAGTTTAGTCTTGATAAAGTGACTCTGTGGTACTTACAGTCTTGTAGAAGGCTTTGGATTGGTTTCCCAGGTGCTCCGACTTTGCCACAAGATCATCTAGTTTCTCTCCTCTTTCCAACAGACTTTCCATGGTGCTGTGCTGCAGAAAGCAAAATGTTTTTATCAGGGATGCACGATATATTGGCATCAATATCGGTATCGGCCAATGTTAGTCATTTTTTTAACATATTGGTATCAGTCCGATGAGCCAAACTGGGCCGATAGGTAATTTCACCTTATTGCTGTTTGTGTACATATGTAGGGAGGAGGAGGGGGGTTTGGCCATGCGGCCATGTTTGGACACGTGACTGCGATGCAGCACTACATTGTGGGATGTAACTGAAGCTAGAAGCAATGACAGCTGTGTGGTAATTTTTCACAGTGTCAAAAGAAGACACTCGAAAAGCAGTATGCAGTATTTGCAAAGTTGAAGAGATGCGAGCAGGATGCCGTGTCAAATCGTTCAACACCACAAATTCGATGTCATCTATAAAAACTACCATCCAAAAGCTCACAAACAATGGCAGGAAGCTAACGCCCTTAATGTTCGCCATATCGGTCCATCCCTAGTTTTTATATGAAATAGTGCAGCATCTTGACTTGAAGTAACAATTAGCTCAATGACCCAAGAACAAGTCAACTGGTTAATGTCGTTTGAAATCATGTCCAAATCAGGATTCATGCTCTGTCTAACTTGTATGTATAATGACGCAATAACATCAGAAACCTCCTTCCACACACACTGAACAGAGACATCTGATTTCAACACGTTTGCGAGCAAATGTAAGAGGTATAGAGCACTCCTATAAATACTGCTATGAAAATCAATCAGCTTAAAAAAACAACAAAAAAACAACAACTGCATTGTATGAGTGGAAAATGTTTTAAGCACATCTATCCTAAATCTTTAAAGGCCTAACACGCACCATGAGCCATAATATTAAACAATTAGGTGAAGTGATTAACACTGATCTTATTACACCCAATCTTTCACCTGCTTCCTGAAAAGTCTCGTCACATTGCCAAACCGACAAAGGAAAAGCTAAAGGAGTGTGACAAAGACCCTGAGGAATTCACCTGAACCCAAAGCCCCCCAGATCCATCTGATCGAGACTCAGAAGCCCTTGTTCACATGACACCAAATGGCATGCTGTTTGATTATATTCTATGTAATTTCTGTATGACATTATTACATTTCATATAGGCAATAACAAAGCGATAACACGATGTGCTGCCTACCACTCTGTGCTTACACTGCTGCTGCTTAAGCAGGTCAGGACCACAATGGTTATCAGCCAGACTTAATGTCAACCTCAAGGAATTTTGGGATGGGAAAACCATAACAATAAAAATTTAGTTTTTCTCCATTTGTATCTGGCCCGGACAATGGATCTAATTATACTGGCTTCTTCACTCAAAAAGACAAATCTGTGGGCACCACAGTTTTTAGAGTACTTGCTTGAAGTACTCTTACAGAACATATTTCACACTTGCACAGTAGATTCACTCCCCAGAGCCACCTGTATGCAATAAAAGTAGCCGAAAGAAAAGTCCGTGATGTCACAACAAATATGTGAATATATAAACACTTTCTCAAGTACGCCCGTTGTAGATGACTTATGTGTCTTTGTTTTGTAGTAATGTGAGATTTCTGTATTCAATGATGCAGCACAATTAAAAAAAAATCAATGCCTCCACCAAAGTCAGTCATGTGCATACACTAGATCCTCTATCAAATCAAATTTTTTTTAATTCAAAAAGAGCTTTTCATCCTAAAAACAAGACCAAGTGCTTTAAATAAAAACTATTCATCCATATTAAAGGTAAAACAAGCCTTTAATCTAAATACACACACACCTGATGAAAGTCTCTTTCACACACACTCATACATGCACACACTCTCTCCCTCATTCCCTATTCTACACAAAGACGAACTCCAATCTCTAATTTCTGTCTCCTAACTGAATGTAAGTGTAGAAATATCAAAAGAAATAAACATCTGGCTTGATGCTGCTGTGAGAAAAATATATCTTGGGAATAATAATGTACATATGTCTCTGCTTTGGGAAGTGGTTTACCAAAATGATCTTTGTCTCATCCAGCTCCGCCTGCACTTTGGTCATTGCATCAGCTTCCCTGGGGTTCTGAAAAGAAAAAGGAAAATATAAAAAAATAAAATAAATTTAAATAAAGCAACCAGCTGTCTGATATGGAGCAAATAAAATTAGTTTCAAACTATTTTGTAAAGGAGTATTGTATGTTTTGCCACAAATAGACTAATACATTTTCTATTGAACCAAATATCTTTATGCTTACTTCAAAGAATAGTAATCATAAATGTGATAACAAACCAACCTGGTATTTTGAAAGGTGAATGTCCAGGGCTTTATAGTTTATTGTGTCGGGATTACCAGAAGGCCAATCTATACTATCCACTTGTCTGGAGAACTCATCTAATACCTAAAAACCAGAGAACAATCTCAATACTAAAACTGAGAATAAAATAATTTCTGCAACAATGTGCTTTCACATGTAATCTGAGCCTAACCTTGTCAAGCAAGGTAAAACAGACCCTCTGTGGGTACTCAGTATCTGCAATCACCACAGCACTCAAGTTGTCATTTCTGACATAAACATGACACAGGTACTCTAGTAGGAAAGAAAAAAACATGAATCATGTAATTAAAACCAACGTGTACAAGAAGATACATAGCATTAATAGCACAGGTAACTGCTCTGTTTTACCTTGTTCTTTGACAGAGGCACGACTTCCTTGAGATGATCGTTCAACAATCAAGGCACTGGTGAAAGTCATAAACTCCTGAACACTAAAGATAGAAAATCAAAATGATCACTTCTATAAAACCCTTCAACATAGTAATATGGTTATTTTCTACGTGAAGTCATATAAGTTTTTTTCTTCCTTTAAACTTATAGCATTTATATCATTGCAATCTCACAAGACAGCCACAATGATAACTAGAAAATTGTTTTGTTAAAAACAACCAGACGCACCTGGAGCGCTGGAAGAAGCTGAAGGAGGACAGGTCATAGGCCGCTTTAAGGAGATTGGCTTTGGTCGCTCCTTTGTAGAGGATGCTTAGGCTGTAAAGCTTCATATTTTCCCTGGATCAGGACTGGTTCCTATGTCACAGTTGTTACGATGGTCTAACATGAGAATCACATGAGGGCATTAGCATTTAACCAGTTCAGCTACCTAGCGTCTCTGTTAACAACGCAGCTAAAGAAACTTGGGTGAAGTACAGCTGAGCATAGAAGTGAAAGTAGCCGCCTTGTTAATAGCTGAGTGTTAATTGTTAGTTAGCCTCTGCTTGAGTTAATTTTTCCCCCATCGCGTAAACACTAATAAAGTAACCAACAGCAAGTTGTGCGTAATGATAAGAATGTAAATTCAAGTTAATTAAATCTCACAGCGACGTCAAAAATTAAGTAAAACTAGCTAGCTACAGATAGTATCAAAAATACACAAGGCCCGAACTGACTTACCAGGTAAATCGCGAGCAAACTTTTGATTCCCGTTTGAAGAACCCAACAAACCACTCCTTCCACATAAACAAAAGTCAGTTTGTATTAAGATTAAACGTTTAACTAGAAATTTACGATGAAATTAACATTATTTTAACCGCCCAACCACGTACAGTCACACGTCATAGTCCCCAGACTGTCCTGTGAGATTCCTGACTCGGTGGAAACAAAGGCTTCATATTATCATAGTTCCGGTGTTATGCCGAGAACTGCATGTATGCGGAGATTTGCATGCCCATCGCGTGAACCCGCAAAACTAAGCAAGCGAAATATACTCGTGTCGTTGTCTGAGAAATTTCACATCTAGAATCGATGTAGCTTTTATTGTTATAAATTATTTGAGAGCTGTACTTTAATAATACTATTTAGAGTATAAAACATTCTTTATTCGCTTCTTCAGCTCATTTAAGAAATGTAACTTTTTTTCTGTCCACGGTTTTTTTGGCAGCGATTCAGTCACTTACATAAATTAGCCAGTGACTGGTTAAAAAATAAAAACACGGCAAAATGTTCCACTCAAATGATGCAGAAATTATTATTATTATTTTTTGTTTTACATTATCACATGCTTTGGTTGGTCAAATACAACAACAAGAGAAAATATAAAGGTGGAAGTGCTGGTTATAAGTTTTATATGGTTCATATGGCTCCCCATGTTTAATGGCTAGTATTTCAATCAATCGATCGAATTTTATTTATACAACTCTAGTCGATTAAAGTGCTGGACAAGGATAAAAACAACACTAAAAACATAGCACTCTTAATAATTATAAATATCACAACTTTCTCAAGTGACACCACTATCACGTGTCAAAGGCTGAAAAAAAGGTTTTCAGTCTTCCCTAAACAGGGGCATATGTAAGTCACATGTAAGAAACTCCCACTGAGTCAAAACAGACTAGTTATAATGTGGTAAACATCACCATGGTAAATCAAGCTATAACTTTTTTAAACATTACTTATCTGCGAAATAAACTCAAAAAATTACAACACTATTACTCTAGAATTACAGTTATCATTATTGTCAGTCTATACCACCAAAGTCACAACACTCTCAATTGATGTTTTCTCTGGCAATCTTGCTCCATTTAACAATTTTCTCCTGGCCACTTAACCCGGCGTAAGTAAACGTTTTCCATGAAAGAAGAGTGTCTGTAACTAATTTCCCAGGCAACACAAAATGAAAACCAGTGAGCCTTCAGGTGCATCTGTTCAATCAGCTACACCAGGGGATGAAATGATTTGTCTTTCCTAGAACTACTTTTGATTTTTGTTAAGATATTGAAGAACCATTTTGGTGAGAAATTTTGGCGGGAACTGGGAGATTGCTTATTGCATCATCTTCAGTAATGCAATCGTTTCTAATGAAAGTTTGGAGGGCACATTTACTACAAGGACACTAACTGGAACAGTTAATTTGAAGAATGAAGACAGATTCATAAAGGGTTAAAGTAATTTAAACTGTTTATAAGAATTAAGATGAATTGATCATTTTCTTCTCTTGTTGTTTTTTAGACATATTTGTTGATGTGTAGTATATTTAAAAATAAATTTTGCACTATGTTTTTATAAAACATCTGCAAAAACAAAGACTAATCATTCGCTTTGTGTGTCAAACACCGTTATAAGGAAAGAGAAATCAATAAGCTATTTATAACGTCCAGTTTTCCAAATGAATTAATTTCACTGTTTACCATGTGGTCTTGAAAATATTGCAGACATGTCAATGTATTTTGAGAATCGCTGTGGAGCATTATGTAGACGACAGGCTGGGAATAATAGGCCTATTATGGTTGGCCAGTTTCCCATTAGAGAATAGCCTAAGCATTCTTTACACTTTATGCGCGGATATCGAGGCAACATCCATCATAAAAGAAACTTGGGAAACTCCAAACTCTGTGGAGAAGAGAGTAAATGTCCACTGCAGAGCACCGATGGTCGACAGAATATGTAGGATATAATCCTCGTTCTGCAACGATGGATAAGGTAAGGCCAGTTAAATCTGTTTGTGTTCTATCTATCTATCTATCTATCTATCTATCTATCTATCTATCTATCTATCTATCTATCTATCTATCTATCTATC
>JBAMHW010000012.1:6717218-6727255 GCA_037177495.1 Rhadinocentrus ornatus
TATATATAATATTGTGGGATTATCAGCCAGTAAGTGATGATAAAAACAAAAAACAAAAGTGCATATAATGATTAATATGGGACATCCCCTAAAAAATGGGAAAAAAAATTCAAAGTATTGTAAGAATATAATTTGACACTAATAATGTGCTTATGTTTTGTACCACATATATTCCTATTCATTGATATTAAATATGAGCCATAAATTCAGTTAAATCCTAATTTATTTCTTAATGTGAACCACGTTTGGTTAAAAACAGTTTTTCAGTTTTATTTATGAATTCATCTCTTTGATTTTAATGAACAATTATATACCTGTGGTCTTTGATTAAATTAAACAGTGTATAAAAATATTAAGTTAAAACTTTATTTAGACTGGTTATGCTTTTCTTCCATCCAACAGGCATTCGGTTGCATTGACCAAGACAGAGACGGTGTTATCAAAAAGCAAGACCTAAAGGAGACCTATGCTCAGTTGGGTAGGTTGTTGCATTCAGTTTCACCCTTTTCTATGTTATTTCCAACAAAATAAACGATTGTATCTTCATAGATCAGCAGATAACAAATAAGCAAAGAGTACTGTAACTTTTTATTGTATCATTGCAGTTGATATTAATTGGTTTTCTCTGTGCACATGTGTCTGTGTGTTTTTATGCAACAGGGAAACTTAATGTCAAAGATGAAGAATTGGAAGAGATGCTGAATGAAGGGAAGGGTCCCATTAACTTTACAGTCTTCTTGACCCTTTTTGGGGAGAAACTTAATGGTGATTACCATTAATAGATATTTTAAGAAATTTTTTTATTCCTGTGAGGTGCTTTCAGATGATGCTGGTATTTTCTTTTTCTCCAGGTACCGATCCTGAAGACACCATACTTGCTGCCTTCAAACTTTTTGATCCTAATGCGACAGGCTTTGTTAATAAGGACGAGTAAGATACATTATGACTTAATTTCAATATTCTTCATATTTTAAATAAGGCTATGAATCCTCTCCCCTTTCAATTTCTTGTCTTGTTATTCAGGTTTAAACGACTACTCATGAACCAGGCGGATAAATTCAGTGCAGATGAGGTTGGTTTTTATAGTGAACCAGTCGAAAACAAATCATTTCCATAAATTTCAGTAATTAAATTTAGACTATATAAACTTTTAGGTGGATCAGGCCTTCTCCCT
Organism: Rhadinocentrus ornatus; assembly: GCA_037177495.1. Taxonomy (NCBI): domain Eukaryota; kingdom Metazoa; phylum Chordata; class Actinopteri; order Atheriniformes; family Melanotaeniidae; genus Rhadinocentrus; species Rhadinocentrus ornatus. The sequence continues at coordinate 6,718,393 of JBAMHW010000012.1, forward strand.
TGCTCCAATCGACCCAACTGGGAACATTGACTACAAGTCACTCTGCTACATCATCACACATGGCGATGAGAAGGAAGAATCCTAAAGAAAACCCACTGTTTAACATCATCTGCTTGGGATTGAAAATCATGATCGTTGGAGGAAAAGTGGAACATCTGATTCAGTCAATCTGTTGTAAAAGTTGCACTTCTGTTGGGTTTTGGGAACGGTTGAAATTGTTTGTAAGCTAAAGAAAATAAATTGTTACTCATTAAAATATTGTAAATGATCACTTTACTGAAGCTTTACTGTTGCTGTGATCTTAAATGTAAAACTTGCTCTCCTCCCACAAGCTAATGTGTTTAACTTCATTTTAATTCTGAAAATATAATCCATCGAAGTTTGTAAACCTGACACTAAACCTTAAATTTACACCCCAGATGGGTGTATCAGTGACGGACAAGAAGCTGAGTAGTGACAACTGGTCAGTCAGTTTGTGAGATGGTGCAAAAACAATCACCTCATCTTGAGCACAAACAAAACTAAGTAAATGATTGCTGACTTCAGGAGGAACAATAGTGAGCAAACTGCTGTTCGCATCCTGGAAATCTGGAAATGCAACACAGAGGATCTACAAGGGAGGACCAAGCAGACTACTTCTTGAGAAAATTGGGATCCTTTAATGTCAGCACCAAGATGTTTCATAGGCTTAATATGTCTGTGATTGGAAGTTGCAGCCATCTGTTGGGACATGCTGCAGTATCATCAGAGCCCTCAGAACAAAAACTAATCAAGAAGACTGGCTCTGTGCTGGAGACAACTTTGGAGCTGCTTGTACAGAGCTAAACAGTCTACACAACACAGTGAGGAAACAACAGAGTGTGTTCAGTGCTGCAAGACAGAAAGATACAGGAGGTCATTCATTCCTAACAGCTGCCATTGTCCTATTTTCATAATTAAAAATAATTAAACTAAAAATCCTGACCTTACAACTTCACAATTTCCCTCTGGGAGTAAATAAAGTGCTTTTTTTATTCATGTAGAATTGATTTTGCTTTTAAAATTATATCTTTCACTTTAAATTTCTATTATGTGAATAATGCGGTCAAATTTCTTACAAATAAGTTCATAATCATATGAAATAATCCGAACAACATTCTTTGTTTCTCTGGAGAAAGCTCAGAGAACCACAATGAAACCCTTTAAAGGTATAAATTAATGATACATTATCCCTGATTCTTTTACTTAGTAGATAAAAGGTTTTGTAAAGTGAATTCCTGCTCAGAGCCCTTGCTACTTCTCCATTCTTTTTGGGGCTCTGTTGCTATGGATATGAAAACAAACCCCCCCCCATCCCATGGCCATATTAACAGCCAGTCAACAACAAGCTTGTGTGTGAAATTCTCTCGTTTCTGCAACATTTGCAGCAAAGAGTTTGCAGGCAGATAACTGTGATGTTCTCCTCTTCATCATCTTCACTAGATTTCTCACATCTGTGGCTCTACTGGCAGAGATGCCTATTGCTTCTGGAGCAGCGGGCAGGGTGGATGTAGGAGTAGTTACAAACAAAAGATGGACATCAGATGGGCTGAAGAGAAACGGACAACCTGTCTTCCGTCAGTATGACTCCTATCTGCTACGGTGAGGTTTTCTGAAGCTGAGGTTTTTCTTACTTAAAGATAAAGGATTTTATTTTAAATGCTGGTTAGTTGAGCTGAGCAGAGGAGCAAACATGTAAGCAGCTCATATCTCTGCAGAACATTTGTTTTTCACTAATAGAAGAAACAGGACGTCTCCCTTCCAATCATGCATAAAACTTAGTTTTGCTGTTTCTTTGCAATTATAAACTTTTCCTTTTCTAACATATTCACAGTCACCAGGAACTTAAGCTAATTCAGAACAAAAGTAACCCACTGCAGGTAGGTATTCATCGCTTAAAAACTGGTGTCTTTAGAGGCCAAGACACACATGAAATTAAGTGGGGTTTTTTTTTATTTTTGTGCAGGGCATGCGGAACAAAACTAATCCAACTGACCGTGAGAGTGATGGTGAAAACACTGACACTTCTGAGCAAATTAGGATTCACATACTTTCAGATGAAGTACTTAAAGCTCAATATTTCTTTTTTTTCTTTAAGGGGCCAAAGAGGAAATCCCTCAGAAAAACAGAAGCAGTGATAATAACGCTTTGGAACCAACATCCAGAGGGGAGAGGTCCAAAACATCTAAGCTGTGTGTTATAATATGAAGCTGATACATCTCATGTTGATGTTTAACGCAATAGATTTTCACACATTTTATCTAGTCTTACTTAACTACCAAGCTCAGTGTTTTATTTTTTATTTTCAGATTTGATTCAGTTTAAAACAGCACAAATAATATTCAGAGCCAGAAACAGTTTACTTCCAAATATTATTGAGAATTTGTTTTCAGCAAGAGAAGGGAATTATGATTTAAGGGGGAAGCTGAATTTAAAAATGTAGCATGTTAGACATAAGTGTGTTTCAGTGTCAGGGGTATAATTATGGAACAGCTTAACAGATTAAAGGAAAGTAAAAACATATACCAGTTTAAGAGAAGGTACAAAATGCTTTTCAAAAAGTTTTGTTGGGAGGAGGGAGGGATGGGAGTGTGTACATTTGATTTTATTATTATTTTTTATTGTGAAATAGGACATTTGAGTTGTGTAATAAAGTTGGAGGGTTACAGTGTATTGTAGAAATGGGGTAGGGCTATATAAGTTTATACTGCCTACTCCTTTTCAGACATGAAATGTAAATGAAAGAACATGTTTGAAATAATTTTTTTTTTTAAAAATAATATATATATATTTCTTTTTTTTGCTGATGATTCAACTTTGCAGTTCTGTGAAAAACCATCAAGACGGAGTCAAGTTTTCTTTTTGAATAGCTATAATGAACCATACACCAGTCAGGGTTAAACTCAGTTTGAAGGAGTGTTCATAGAGCTGTCAACCGGAAAAAATGTGACATAGTTGGGTGCTCATTACAGTTCATTAGTTTACAGTTTAACTGCAATATTTAAATATGCACAGGTGTATTTTCAAATTATTAAATCACGTTAATCTCAGTATTTTTTAAATTATGCATCCTGAAGATAAATAAAATTATTTCATGTTTTCTAACAAATAGTATAAAATACTTTTAAGCCTTAAAAATGGCCTGCAGTTTGTAAGTTTGTATTCTTTTTCTTTTTTTTATAAAGGAAAGACAAACTCATTAGTGTCTTTAACAAGTTTAACCACAGATGTCATCTACAGCAAGTTTTCAGCTTTATGATTCAATCACAGCATTAGCTAACTTAAGCAGTAATAAAACAGAGTTTCCCCTTTTCTCTGCTTTAACAATGTTTAGTATTGCACTTGTGTTATCTGTAAATCAGTCAAGTTTTCACTATTTAAAGTCCATTTGCTGTACTCCGTTTGTGTGAAAATCATTGCAGCAGAGTGGGCTTTTTCCACTTGATTGCATGCCTTTCAAAAATAAGTCAGAGATTTTGTTCATTATGCTTAAAGACAAACTTAGTCACTGTTGCTGCTGTCATCCCCCACCACCATGCAGCTATACTTCTTCTGCTGCTGCTCTTTAAATGTTTCCTTCACCTTCGCCCTCTTCAGGCCTCCATCCCTGCAGTGGCAGACAGAGATTATTTAGACCCAGACGCCCTGATCGATCAACCTCAAGCAACACCTGTTTCATGACATCTAGATAAATGATTGCAGGTTCATCTTTGAGAATGAATGAAGTTAGAAGTGACAAGGTTAAAGCTTACCACTGTAGATCTACCAGCCCTCCCTGGTGAGCGATGGCCGACTTCACTCTGTTGGCAAACTGGACAGCATCCTCCCCCTCCTGACATTTTTTAAAATAAAGAACAAACTCAATCTTCTGTGCTGTGTTTATTATACGTTGACCTTACAGAGTGACATTATGTGGACTTAGTTTGCTTGTCAGAAAAGTATTTAAGTGCTACAATATTATTTTAAAACCTGGTTGATTGAGATTGTAATCCTGTAACAAAAATGAATCAGTTACTTGAGTTAATGGTGATCATGTCAACATAATGCTCTTAATTCACCTGCATAACAACAATATTTAGATATTGTTTTAGACTGTTTTATAGAACTGGATGTCGATTTTAAACCCTCCTAAAGACATCTATGTGCCCCTGTTTGCTGTTGCCACAGTGTAGATGCAATTTTTGCTTGTAAAATAAGAAATGTCCAATAATAAAAGTCCAATAAATAGCTGCAATTTTTATATTAATTATCAAATTATAATTAGTAGGCTACGGAATTCTGCCACATTTAGTGACATTTGATAATAACAGCCCAATATGTGTGTGTGTGTGTGTGTGTTTGTGCAGTAGATGAGTGACAGCACTCACCTGTTGATGCATGGCTGGCAGGTACCAGACGTTGCAGACAAGGGCCCAACTGGTCATCATTCTCAGCAGGTAACTCACCATGCTGTATTTGGAGCTGTTCCAGAAAGCATCTCCAAACTTTGGGTCATACTAAGAAATATTCAAAGGACTTTCGGTGAGGATCAGAAATATGGGGCTTGGAAGACTACAGCAAATATTGATGAGAAATGATTTTTGGAGAGGACTTAAGTACCTTAATGGCTACTGGATATATTTTTGCTCCAATTTCAAAACTTCCTTTTTTAAACATCATGACGGATGTGTTGTTGATACAGGTTCCTATGGAAACCGTTTCATGAGATGAAAGAAATTAGGCTGTAAAAGCTAGTGCCAAGCAAACACAAACTGACACATAATATGTACTCTAATAGCTGTCTGGCCACTTTATCAGACATGAGCTAAAATAAAAGTCTTTTCTTTGATGAAATAAACTCCAAACTGGAGTGTCATGATCACACTTACCCTCTGGAAAAATCAATATGGGAAGCTTTGTCTTGTCATTAACATGATCCATCAACCTGCAAAACACAAAAGTTACTTGTTGTATAATATTTGCTAATTGTTTATTTAGATATTGTTTATTTCCATATGAGATGATACATGAAACATCTGGACTTCAAACTTCATGAGTCACTTTGTCCAGAAGCAACCTTCCAGAACATATCTGATCATGTCTGGATAACAGGAGATGTATTAACATGTGATGTTTTCACTGCCAGTAAAATGCCAACCTGTTTTAGTGCCAAAACAGCCACAGAGACAGTGAACACAATCCAGAAGGACAAGAAATGACAAGCCTAAGAAAAATGTGTTCAAGTTAAGGAGAGGAACACTAACCTTTTGGTCACTAGATGGCGATCTCTCATCTCTGCTCTTTCAAACCAGACATGTGGACAAGACCTTACCATGGCTCTCTGAACAACCCCCATCAGCCCTCCGTGAACCTGGCCCACCTGAAATACAGATGTTGGAGAATATAACTGACATATGTTAAAAATAATACTTCAGATTTAAAATATTATTTTACTGCCTTGCTGCTGGTTTCCTTGCATACCATAGCATAGCAGCCGTCGTTGCAGAGGATCACAATGTCAATAGGACTGGTGTGATTAGCAACGCAGATTCCTCCTTTTTTAGGTTTATTTTCTCTATTTTAAAAAAAAAACTATGAAGGAAGACATCAGAATCTGAATTTACAGTAAAGCTAGTTCTGATGCAGCATTTAACAAGAGTGTACCTGTTGTGATAGCGAATTGTAGCTGAGAGTCCTCGGGCACAGATTCTGTAGCACATCACATGGACCCACTCACTGAGCCACAACTTTATCCTTAAAATACATACATTTATGAGCACACATGAAGGACAGTTTTAAGAGGGAGCCATTTTAAAACTATTCATGTTGGGATTGGTTATACTTTGTCATCACCTCCAGTTTGGAAGTAATCCAACTGCAGATGTGCCTATTACCAGCCAGCTCAGGCCGATGCAGGCAAGTGTAATCCTGGAAGAAGAAACACAATCAGTCTTCCATTTCTAGAAGCTTTTACTAAATGTCAGACAAAAATTAGAAGAAGCCTGGTTTGACTGCAAACTATTAGAGAATTTAAGTTTTGAGATTTTTTAAATGTACATATTTGGGAAGACAAAACTTAACATGAAACATACACTACACATCCAAAAAAAAAAGTCACGACCTGTGTTTAACTAAGCAAATAGGTAAGAGCTTTACAGCTGTGGAACCTTATTAAAAAAAATAAAATAACTTGTCAGTGGGGCTAATGTAGAAAAGGCTTCAGTTTGCTGGGGAACATACACATTTGACTCTGAAGCAATGGAAGAAGGTCATGTGATCTGATGAATCCATATTTACCCTGTTCTAGAGTGATGGGAGCATCAGGATAAAAGGAGAGGCAGATGAAGTGATGTCGCCATCGTACCAAGTGCCTACTGGGGGCAGTCTATGATCTGGGGTTGCTGCAGTTGGTCAGGTCTAAGTTCAGTAACTTTATGAGCCTAAAGAATGAGGTCAGCCGACTGCCTAAATAAACTGAATCATATCTTTATTCCATCAGTGGAGTTTTCCTTTCTTTATGGAATGGCCATATTCCAAGATGACAATGCCAGGATTTATTGGGCTAAAACTAAGTGGTTCAGGGAGCATGAGACATAATTTTCACACATGGACAGGCCACCACAAAGTCCAGACCTTCATCGCATGATCTCCCATCATCGATACAAGATTTTAGTGAAAAATTAATGCAACTCTGAATTAAAATAAATATTGTGACATTGCAGAAGCTTTTCGAAATAATGTCATAGTAAATGCAAGCCATAATTAAAGTTAAAAGCAGTCCAAGAAAATATCAGTGTGACTTGTTTTTTTTGTATTTTTCAGTCAAACTCAGCTCAAATATAATATTTGTACTAGATCAACATTCAAAAACCCACCCAGTGAGGTTTGATTCAACCTTTGATATCAATTATGTCTTGAAGTTAGTGTTGCCGTTATATCACTACACCAGATCAAAAGCTCCATTTTGCAGTCAGCAGTTCTTTCAGTATTTGTTCACCTGAGTGGGGCAAGGATGCAGTATCTCACAAAGATACCGAGGCCATAGACCAGCGTCAGCTTCAGATTTATGTACTCAAAATCATTGTTGGTGCGAGTCAGTAAGTTCCATGACACCAGCTCCTCAGAGGAAAACCGCTGAGTCACCTTAGTTTAAAATAGAAAGAAATTATCAGAAATCAAACAGGGTATAAACAAAAATTCTAAAAGTTTAAAATGCACAACGAGAAATGAAAAGTCAAGGAAAGGAAAGTAAAATAATGTACCTCATCGTCTACAATGCTCTCAATTCCCCGTCTGGTGAAATAGAAACTGTCGCTGAAGGTAAAGTCACCACCCACTGATGGTTTGGGCCTACTGCGTCTAAGTTCTTCTAACTCTTTCTCCATAGAGCCATCTTCCCTCTGAATGAGACCTGGCGTGTACACACACACTACATCATCATTACAAAAATCAATCGAACGAAGAGAAGTGTTATCTTAGCAGCAGTCTAGAAGGTAGGTCAGCCTTGTGGTTGGGACCAGAAGAACAAATAGAGTCAAAATAAAGAAAATTAGAGTTAATCAAGTAACACATTATATTCTACAGGAACTTATTAAAACAAATCAAACCAATAAGCGGTTCTGTACTTGAACATTAACACTGTATCACCTCAGCACTGAAGTGGAGAATGGCTCAACAAGCATACATGTAACACTGATAAGAGCCCAGAGGAGATACTGTACTTAGATATGAAAGATATGTTAAAGTTATTCACAGTTCTCTTGTCTTGCAACTTGAACTTTCCGTGAAACTTCAACTCGATTTAAAAAAGCATGTGACCTAAGTTCCTGTTGCTTTTGATCTGAAACTAAAAAATACACAAGGACAGGGCTGCAAGAAATTACACTGCTATCTAACTTTCCACCAAGCATGTCTCAGAACAGTTTAGACTCCACTTTATGTGATAATGCTGCAGCCAAAGTCCACAACCTGAGGTATCAAACTCTGTATTCAATATTCAGTCAAAACTTTTAGGACATTTGTCTTATCTTTGTCCATTAAGCATTTCTAGTTATTATAATCATTGTCCTCTTTAAAAATCTACCACAGACACACTTTGTACTTTGGAAAGAGACTACATTTGCTGACAAAACTAACATCTTCGTGTACTCTGGTGAGAAAGGGTTACACCATTCTTTGCAACTAAGTGACTGATAAGTAAGTTGAGCAATTGTATTTTGTGAGATACTGTAGGCACACTTTCCAGAGTAACTTCACCTTGCTGCCTGTCATAAATGTTCTTAACTGAGTTGTAGTGTTATACGATCAAATCAAACTTTATTTATAAAGTACTTTGTTTTCAAAATGCAACACAAAGTACTTTACATAATAAAGACCATATGTGCATAATAAAATAAAACAAGCCTTTACACAACAAAGTATAACAAAGCAATTTCAAAATATTCTAGTTTCTTTTTAGTCACACATACGTATACACACACACAAGAATGCAAGTACTTGAAATACTAATTAAATAAGTATCTTGCTTGACGCTGCTGTAAGGAACCAATATTTTGGGGATCAATCACACCCAGATTTCTCACAGATGTCTTCATGTGGTCCAAAATAAAACTATTCGAACTGGTGGTGTAAGACGGCTTATGGTCTTATGTGAAAAACACGAACCACTTTATCGGTAAATCAGCAACTCTTTCAAAATCACAATAACACTGAAGCATATCTGTCCAGACATGTAATACAGTTTTTTTGGTAACTTGCATGTTTCATAACAAAGGATATGACTTTGCAAGAGCATCTATCTATCTATCTATCTATCTATCTATCTATCTATCTATCTATCTATCTATCTATCTATCTATCTATCTAT
>JBAMHW010000012.1:6729171-6770237 GCA_037177495.1 Rhadinocentrus ornatus
TTATTTTATTTTATTTTATTTTATTTTATTTTATTTTATTTTATTTTATTTTATTTTATTTTATTTTATTTTAAGAGGTATTTTTGCTGGATGGATGCGCTGGACAGTAAAATACAAAAAACACCTCAGAAATACTAAATACATCATTCCTACTTAAAAATGACCCCGTTGTTTACTCACATGCTGATTGCTAATACCAGCTTAAAAAATAGACATGCTACCAGTGCATGAATTTTACTTTATTTGATTTTTTAGATCAAATGATGTTTGATTTTTAAATTAAATCTCTTTGCAATATTGAGCTTAAACTACTACAAATGATTTGAAAAGCCCCTCAGACAGATTACTCACCACAAAACAGTCTTAATGAGTAATGAGGAAACACAATCCCTATGCTAATGCCTCTCTCTCCCACCTAAAACTAACAAAAGGTCTTGATTATTTTCCAGGTTCAGACATTTCACAGTCTGTTGAACATTAGTCTAACTGGGGACTTAAGGGGGTCAGTTTGGGTAATGTCTCTGGGAGTGATAAGAGGGCAATTCATTCTGGGTTTGAACCTGATCCAGAGAGCTACAGTCTGGGCAAATTTTCATAAAAAAATGCTGCTAGTTTTATGATACAATAAATCTTTAACATCCATCCATCTTTGCTTAATGAGATAGCTCTGACACAACTTGTCCCTGACGTATTTCCCTGTTCTTTGATCATATATCAGTTTTCAAATACGTTGCCAAACAGCATACTAGTTGTTCTTTAATGTTAAGGGTGCTTTAGTTTTAGTAAAGCCATGCGAGCTCAAAGATAGCCATGTCTTATCCTACGTTTTCACACAGTGAGCTCAGTGCTTATGTGGCATGTTGATTTTATTAGGAGGAACTCCCCAGTGTGACCCATTACTGTTGTTGGTGTTGGCTTCTCTGCCAGGGGAGGCTGAGGTTGTGCTCAAATGATATACGCTATAAGATAAACTGTCTTACACTGTGTAGAACTGTGTGCTATAAGTTTGTTTAGTTATTTTAGCGTTGGCCCTAAATTTTCCAAAATAATCTTCTTTGAGAGGTCCAGTAATTAAAATGGCTTACTTGTTACCTCCAAATGTGTGTTGTCTGCTGATGTTTTCTCTTACTTTAAATACAAATTCAGTACACATGTGTACATCACTCTGCATACCAATAAGTGCACATTGATACTAAACCCTTTTTTCTGACTTTGCTACCCCAGTAAGGTTAAAATCCACAGCCAGAGTGATGCTGTCACTATGTAAGCCACCTCCATATAATAAAAAAAATGCATGGGTGAGTTACATAGCACCAGTAAGAGTTTAGAAGTCCTGATGTGTAATTAGTTTAAACTGATCACAGTATACAAGAATTTAATTGCTAAGTGATCAAATATGATTAAGAAAATGGGGCGGAATATATATATATATATATATATATATATATATAAAATCATGATAATTATTGAAAATAAATTTGGAATCAACAAATATTTGCTGTTAAATCCCCCAAAAAGCTAAAGAATGTGTGTGTTTGCACAGGTTTTGTTTAGTTTGACTTGTAGACATACATTTCATGTATTTGCAGCAGTAGAAGAAGTTAAAAAAAGAATTTAAAAAGGGGACACAGAAGAAGAAATTCCAAAGTAGAGTTTTGTTTACTTTTACAATTCCTATGTTTTAGTGTGCGTTTTTATTTATATAGAATAGTTTATATTTATATGTATATAGAAGTCCTTTAAATAAAGTGCATCCAAAGGTTTAGTCATCTTTGTTCTCAGTGTGTGTTACTGGAATAGTATAGGATTGACTTATCTCCAAAACGCATGAAGTTAGAGATAAAAGATTTCAAGCAGGGCTTGTTTATTCTTTCAGTTAAGCACCTACAAACTCTGAAAGCAAGTAATCTCGATGACAGGCTGTTGTGAATGCTACTGATAAGATACTTTATCGTCATTATACAAGAATGTACTACAACTAAATTCAGCTGCACTGTCAGGATAAGGTCTCATGCCTAAAATATATATATAAATTGTTAATAAATATATATAAAAAATATATATAGCTAATGCATCAACATTCACACCTCCAAGATACATAATGCCACCTGTATTCAAAAGCCCCTGTCAGTTAATTAAATAAATTGTTAAACGGCCAATATGTCTTGTTTCTTCAGACTTCTATCAGCTTATCTAATAAATGACACCAAACAAGAGTCAATAGCAAAGTAAGTTGTTTAGCAATGACAGAAGATTTACCAAGGTTTTTTTAATGGACATAAACCACATTATCCATCTGCTGCTCATGCAACAAATGCATTTACCTTACTAATGTGGCAGCATTATTTTAAAAATAAACAGACTTTCCAGTGGTATAAGGAATAATTCTCCAAAGAAAATTCCTTGACACTCAGCTAACTTTCTGTATACAGAAAAGTTAGCTTTATATTCTTTATGGTCACAGTTTTAAACATTAAAACTGTGACCATAAAGAATGTAAAGTTTAGAGTTAAAATCAGCTGGAAAAAAAAACAAAAAATAAAATAGCATTAACAATAGTGTTATTGAATTAACACTTGTGCAGGCCGTTTATCATTGGTTTTCTTCTCTGTCATTAAGTTAAATCCTACATTTTGAGCGCCGACTCGCATTAATGATGCGCCATTGGTTCAGGAGACAAGTCTCAACACGGGACAAAGCGGACTGGTCCATTCAGATCCGACGCTTCTGTCTTTGCTCCCCCACGCTCCTGCAAGGAAAGTAGACACTGGTCCAGAGGACACTCCTCCCCTCCTCCGTCCTCCGCTGAGACGGAGCTTTCTCTCTCTTTGAAACCATGACCAGGCTGCCAGCCTTCCTCGGCGCATTCTTCCTTTCTGAGCTTGTTCATGTCATGACACGGTGCGGCGCAGGATCGAAGAGGTCCTCTCTAACGTTGCTGGATCTCCAGTGCCGAGGATTCTTCTCCAGGGCTTTGAATTTGGTTGTATAAAATATGCGATGTTCGCAGGAGTGCACGATTCTTTTTCTGTTGCACTTTGGTTTAATTTTGGCAGCCGGCCACGAAGGGATCTCTGGCAGACTCCTCTCCTTTGCAGAGCAAGGTCAGTATGGTGGAAAAAACAACAACCTGAAGTTATGTTCATGTGTTGACAAAAAGGTTTCTACGGTTGTCTGCCTGTTAACAATAACATGTACCAAAGTTGCTAAATGAAACTCTGTTCTACAGGTCACTTGTCCCAGTCAGAGTCAGATGTTTCCCATGTCTACCCAGTTAAAACCAGCGCTGATGGAGAGTTTATGTCCCACTGTCTGTCTCACACCTTTAAAGGTGGGAGAGTCAGGCGTGACCTGCGACCTCTGCCTCCTGAGGGACAGGTTTACTACAAGGTCAACTACAGGGGTCAAACTTTAACGTTCAATCTGACTGCAAACAGTCACCTGGTTTCAGATGACTACATTTTGGAGAGGAGGAATGGCAGCGCCAACAGGACTGAGCGTCGCCCCTCTGAGGGGAATTCCTGCCACCTTATTGGAACTGTGGAAGTCTCTGATAAAAGAGGAACTGCTGCCATCAGCACCTGCAAAGGCCTGGTAAGATGCTTCTTTGTTTAACTGATTGAAAATTGAGATGTGATTTGTAAAATAGAACCATTGTGCTTGATACTTGTACCTAAATCTGTTCAAATGGTTCGATTTAATTGAAAGATCTTGTGGTTTTTGGCAGGGAGGTTTTTAAGTACACCACAGAAGGGGCATCACTATGATGAAGTTGGTATGTGGTTTAAGCAGCCAGGAAACCCCACCATCTGACAGTGCCCTGTCTGTTAGTTTGCTCTTCAAAGACTTCCTGACACTATTTGCAAAAGAACTGTGCTGCAGACCACTGAATGCTGCTACCTCTCAGCCAACCACAAGACCCTTTTCTGTCTTTGTCTTTCAGATGTTTTTCCTCTTTACTTTTATCCTCACTCATTCATTTATCACATCACTGCTGTCTATACTTGCAGACAGTCTGCAAACTCTGACTGAACCCTCCATATTTCTTTGTTCTATACTAAGAAAGATAAAAAGATTTTAGCATGGAAAAATAAGATTTGACAGGAGAGACGTGAAATGGGGCCATGATTTTTGTTCAGTGAAGCTGTGCCATTTTTACTCATGCTTTAGTGTTTCTAATCAAGTACAAAAGGGAGAAGTCAGCTGGAGAGCAGAGATACAAAGGAGCAGTCCAATACATGAAGAATTAAAATTTTGAAAACATTAACCACAAATGCATTTATGATATGATTATTGCTTTAACTTCCCAAATTAACCTATTAAGTTCTGATAATGACACAATTCACACCATAAAAAAAACTAACTCAAATAGGGGGATAAAAAAAGAGGGAAAAGCTCCAGCTCCTGAAAGGATGAGATATGTAACTTTTAATCATTAAGAATGTTTCAGGGTTCCTGTGCCTGTGGGAATTTATCTCCTGCAGAGCCTGCTTCTCTGTTATGTTTGTGTGGTTTGCACTGCCTCATCTTTACAATTCTTGAAAATGCACTTACATATGTGAGTAATAGGGAGAGTAAAATTACAGCCAGCTCAACATAATTTATATTTGACCCACTTTACTGTATGCCCTTTCAAGTAATCCTCAAAGGAACAATGAATTACAGAACAATATTTTAAAATTAAACAATATTTTAAAATAAAAAAAAAAATCAAAATAGTTTATATTTAGAGAATTTCTTCTGCAATGCCCAATTTGTACCTTCTTCCCCAACCTACATGGGGGGCTGGGATGATGTATTACACTGCTTTGTTCTGTGAAAGAAGGTTAATAGCAGCTAAAAGCGCACAAAAAACGCTGAACAGCAACACTCAGGCAGATGTGGGAGGGAAATCCTTGCAGCTGCACAGAGGTCATTCACCCTCAGGAGATAGAGAGAGGAGGACTGCTTAAAATAAAAAAGTCAGATAATTATTTGTTTATACAGCACAAAGTACAAGTTATTAATGTCCACAATGACGGAAATGATGAAACCACACGGGTACTGCAGTTAAACAGCTGTGTTTCTGACTGCTGTCGTTCTTTTCTAGACAATTATCCTCTTAGTAATCAAACTGATGTAGCTGCAATGGATACAATTTGTCTAATTTGTAATCTAAAGATAAAGAGGAGAAAAAGAGGCAATACTACACCAATAGCCTGAAATAAAGTTTTACTGATTCATTAATTAAGCTTTCAGTCCATAAGATATGAGAACAGGATTGGAAATGTTCTTCATTGCCTAAAGTTTAAAGTGATTTCATCAAATTCATTCAAGATTCTTTGTGGTTTGTTTAGTCATTATGTACTGTACAGAAACACAAGCACAAATTAGTCTACAACAGCAATGCAACAATGCAATACAACAGGAGACAGTTATCCCCAAGAGAACCAGAAACAAAATAACAGCAAACTAGAAATGGGTGCAGATATGTAAAGCCCGTTATCTGATGATTGCTCGGCATGAAAGATTTTGCTGCACTTGTCATGTGATGACTGGCTATTGTCATCACAATATGCATAAAATATTAGAAAGGCACCAAATGAGAAGAGATGACCTAACACAGATGGAGAATACGGATCTTGTAATCTTAAAATGTGATACTGTAAGCCTCTTAAAACTACCAGGTGTCACAAAAGTATCATCACATTATGGGGATTTTAGCTTTATTGACTGTACCAACATAAGAATCACTAAACATCTGTCAAAGCTTCCTGGAGTGGCACATAATGACACAAAAGACTGCTGCTTTATCTATAATAATGCCAAATTTTGTGCTGAAATATGTGTATTTTCGCCATTATTGCCAAAAATTAAAAGCAAAATGCAGATGTTAAAAAAAAGAGGAAAGCAGGAGTTGCTATTAGTTACCATCATCAAGAACACTGGACAGTAACCTGCTCCACTTACACACGATCTAAACCAAACATTACCTGCATTTCTAACCAGGAATCGGGCCGATTCAGACATCTATGTTCTGGCATACATCTTCTCCAACTAATAGTGTATGTGTGAAAATGGCTTAATTGCTGCTCCATCCAAGCAAAGATCAACATCATGCTTCCTAATTGCTTTAAAACCACAAACCACTCCCTGCCACCACATTAACACCTCTACATCCTGTCATTTTAACATCCTGCACCATCATTCTGGTGGCAGAGATCTTGACCCAGTTGCCCAAACAAACACCTTTTACTGCTGAGGTTTAATATATATGATGTGAAGGTTCTCCCTCACTGTAATTCTCCTGTGAACACACAAAACCGTGCTGAGAATGTGCTGTTCTGTTCTTTTTGTTTTTTGTTGTTTCAGAAAAAATCTTCAGTTTAAGCCCACCTAAAACATTCTCACTGATGTCTTGAGTTCCTTGAGGTACAACACAAAGTGAGAACATATAAGCTAAGATCTATTATAAAGATATTTTTCTCTTTTAAATGAATGTTTCTCAGCACTATGCAGATGAAATGATTTAATTATGTCTTTTACCTCTGAGGTAAAATTAGCTCTTATGTGTAATTATCCTTTGAACTTAAAGAAATGGAAAGAAAAAAGAAGTTTGGTGCAGCTTCTAATCAAGTAACTTTTGTCCACAAACAAATGCCAGCTTGTTAATCACATAATCCGCACCATCAGCCCTCGCACCATCAGCCCTCGCATCTCCTTTCGTCCCACTAATCACTATTGAGGCCACGAGCTATGTAACAGCAGCAACTTTATTTCAGGCCCAGTTGGCCAGCACTCCAAATCCCACAGAAGCAGGAAATAGAAATAAAGCAGTTCCACATGGCCGGCGTATTTAGAACACAGACCTGTGTTATGGTAACCTCCCTTGGTTCTGGCACCAACATTCAAACATGCTTCCCCTAGGTCAGAGGAGGGGGGGATTATTGGAGAGTAGGAAGGAATGGGGAAAGAGGTGGAAGAAGGAGAAGAGGTGGTGAAAGTTAATTTCTGTTTGAGGCTGCTGCAGTTCATAGAGCATTCAGGATTTGGAGCAAAGACCATGAGTGCCAGGGTAAATCTCCATTTTTGGCTAAATGCAAAACAAAGTCTTAGCTGGTAGGATTTCAAGTTGTCTTTGTTTGCTGAGAAGAGACATCACAAAGGATCTGTATATGGTAATTTAAGGATTGAAAGTAACACCATAACCACACTGTACAAGCAAATCCTTTCTGGCTGTGCTGCTCAGTTAGACAGTTAGTAGGAATGCACATCATACACATCATGCAGAGCAGAAGTCTGAGTTTGGAAAGGGCCTCTCTGTAGCATTCCTTCCTGGTTGATCTGTACTCCACTACCTGCCTTTGTCTGTTGAAACTCACTTGAAGTTTTAACACTCGTGGTAAATACAAGAAATAATGGGAAAGTTTGATAACAGGCAATACCAACAAATCTACCTTTAATATAAACTTTTTTTATGGAATTTTTTTTTGTCTTGCAGTAAAATCCCAATGCAAAAACAGAGATAAGTTGATAAATAATTGAGAGTAGCATTGAGATTAGCTGAATGTTTGCTGCATTGGGCCTCTGGGAAACTTTCCCAGCTGATCGTAGACATATCAGCCTGCATGCTTTGGAGATGAGTCCACCACAGCTCTGGGAGCTTTGGCTGAAGGCCACTTTGTGAGCTAGTGTTGGAGAACCCCTTTTAAAGTATTGTATTTAAGTTAAAGAAAGAGAGCAAACCCTAGGCCTTTTTATTAGCATTTGAAATATTGTTGTTCTGATGGTGGTTTCTGGTGATTAAAACAATCTAGAGCAGCCTAGCTGTATCCAACAGAATTTCTTTTGCAGTATGTTAATACTTACTTTATAAGATTTGTTCTAACAGGTGGATTATTATATTCTGTCCAGAAGGACCCCTGAGTTGTACTTTCTGAACTCCCTGAATGCAGCAATTGGCCAGCCAATCAGAGTTCTGCTGTGAGTTTTTTCTTTTTTTTTCTTCTGAAAAACACATGTAAAACTTGTCAGGATGACCCAGAAATCTGAACAGTGTACATCCAAGCGCAGAGTAGATCCCTGGAACAACAAACCAGCACACTGCATGGCCTCATTTTTCCACATCTGTGCAGCTCCTTAGACAGCAGAAATCCAAAAATAAAATGCAACAGCATGTTTAAAATTTAATTTATTAAAAAACTTTATTTATTTTTATTTATTATGCTGAAAAAAAACATATTCTTTCTGTGTGCAGTTGTGCTGAAGCAGACTTTCCTTTTTCCATCTATTTAGCTCTTGGAAGAATTATGTGTCCCTCTTTCTACTTTTGAGTTGTTTTTAGGGAAGAAGGAAGGGCTCATCCTGAAGCAGTCTGGGCATGTTTAAATTGAGCTTGATGCAAATGTTTTTCATTAATACACACATCCACACACACAAACACCTTAATAACTTGCATCTTTCATCTTTGAACTTGTGTCTTTCTTAATGAATGTGTTCACCAGAAATGTTGGAGATTTTTTACTTGAAGCTGTGTTTGCATGCAAATACTGAGTTTACATTGTCGTATTTCTGTGTAAGAGGATGTATCTGTGTGGGTTCACCTGCAGATCTCAGCGATCAACTTGTGAATGGCCTGCACCAGTAAGAACATGCATAACATACTTAAGAAGTCATTGTATTACTGCTACTGAAGAGAGAGAATTTGCCTAAGGGAAGGAGAAAGGCTCATATTCAGATCTCTTGACTAATGATAGATTCCACCCAGTTGAAAATGACTGTGGAGTGGTCGTTTCGGGAGGCTCTAAGAGAGGTTGTCTCCCCTCTCACCTTTATTATGTGTGGGAGTTTGTGAAACTCTAAACTTTTTGGTGATTTGTTGGCGGCCTCATAAATGTTATATCTCAAAAGCTTGCTGGGAATTTCTGGTTTAATTACAGTCTGACTTCTTTTTTAGATTAAGATGTCTGCATGAATTGAATTTATGATCAAAGCCTAAACTTGCTCTGGTTACATTATCAATGCACATTTACTAGCTTCACTTTGCTTTGCTTAATTTTCTTCAGAGAGGTTTCTTCTCCTTGCCAGACGGGCACTATTTTATTGAACCTGACCCAAAATCTCCCAAAGATCCTCAAGGAACTCCAGAGCCACATGTCATCTATCCAAAAGCAGAACAGAACAGAACAAAACGCAGTCTAGAATCCGAACAGACTCCCAGCCTCTGTGGGGTCAAAGGTGCGTACCTGAGTTTACGTGTTTGAGTGTGCACAGTAGTGCAGGTGTGTCATACTGCAAATGAATATGCATGTTATTTCTCTGTTTGCACCTGAGTCAAACAAGGTTAAGCGTGCTGCAAGTGATTTCTCTCATTATTCATGCTTCAGATGCTCCAAGTGACGCTGTCCAGGTAGAGAAAGAGAGAGAGGAATGGGAGAAGGAGCAGCAGAGGGGGGAGGCTCAGGGTCAGTCCCGTTCACAGCGCTCAGTCAGCAGAGAGCGGTGGGTGGAGACTATGGTGGTGGCTGACTCCAAACTTATTGAATACCATGGCAGCGATAACGTGGAGTCCTACGTCTTTACCATAATGAACATGGTGGAGTCTCAATTTCCTTTTCATTTGCTATCACCAGTTTTAAGTATCTGCACAGGTTTTCTCTTTTAAAAAAAATATTTCATGTTATCAGGTAGCTGGGATCTTTCATGATGCCAGTATTGGGAATGCCATCCATGTCATTTTGGTGCGCCTCATTCTGCTACAAGGAGAAGAGGTAACATAAATCCAAAATAGTTTTTTTAAGAGGCTAAAATGTGCTTTTGTGACATTTTTTTTGCAGTACTTAGATTAAACACAGAGTGAAAGACACTCATACATATGTAAAAAATGTTCATGTGGCTAAATCCAGCTGGATCAGTCTCTCTAAATGTGTCAGAAGTAAGTGAGATAAACTGCTTAAGAAATTTAAGCCAAACTGAGCAAGAAAAGAGGAATGAGTGCAACAACTACAGTGAATGAATCACTCACACAGCTGGGAACACAGCTTTTTCATGCAGGCTGCGTTTCTGATTAAAAGAAATGATGTGGCTAGTTCACTACTTTTTATTGGACAGGCGACACCCGCTTCAAAAAGCAGGACAGAGAATAAACTGCCAGCTGTCTTGATAAGTTTTGGAAAAATAAAAGATAAAATAACAACAATCTTTTTTCTTTTTCTCATCAAGTTTTTGCTAACAGTTTCAGAGCTCCCATGTGGGACATGTAGTTCACTACTTTTTATTGGACAGGCGACACCCGCTTCAAAAAGCAGGACAGAGAATAAACTGCCAGCTGTCTTGATAAGTTTTGGAAAAATAAAAGATAAAATAACAACAATCTTTTTTCTTTTTCTCATCAAGTTTTTGCTAACAGTTTCAGAGTTCCCATGTGGGACATGTAGGGTCTGTAAAAGTGTGTTTAGGTTTTGAAAAATGTTAATTGTTTTCATTCTGTAGCATCCTCATTGAAAGGTAACATGTGCACCCAGATGTTGTGTTCCCACTGATGCTGTGCTGAGTTGGAGCAAATAACAAACATTGCTGTAGAATTATTAGACGTGTGACTAAAGTTCAGGACCCCTTATTTGCAGATGAAATTTGGAGATTTTCTTTTCCTGCTCAAGAAATTACACTTTCTTAAGTAAAAAAAAGAAAAGTGTACAAATTTAATAAGGTACAAACTAAGCATTGTGAAGCATCAGACCAGGTAGGTTTTTGGGATATTTGGCCAATACGGGAGGCAAGACTAATTTACATATTCACCAGGGCTATGTTACTTTCATAAATCATTTTTTCCGCTTGCTTTTTGTCAATATTGAGGTTGTGAATATAAAAATATTCATGATAAATATTATAAATTTACATTATAATTGATATTAGTGACATAAATATTGAAATCAATCAAGTCTTGCTTGATGTTGGTTCATCAAGATTCAAAGCTAAGTTATTATTTTTGTGTGTAATGTTCTGGACATTTTTTATTACCCAGATTTAATGAATGTCTGTAGAGTGACCCATGTACATGAAGTAAAGAAGTTTTTTATGTATAATTCTTCAATTATTTATTTTATGGTAGTAAATAATGTTGTTGCTTGCTGTGAGTGACTGAAGGGGTTGTGTTGTAAAATATTTCTCAGTGTGAGAATTACGTCGCTCTGTAAATACACTCTGATCTCGGAAAGAGCTTAACATCTGAAAATGAACCAGAGTTAATTTAGAATTATTTACGTTAATAATAATTACTTAACAATTAAGTTATATCTGTAATTCTGTTGTTTGCTGCAGAAAGAGTTGAAGATTGTTCACCATGCAGACACAACTTTGGCCAGTTTTTGTGCTTGGCAGAAAAACTTAAACCCCCAGAGTGACACACACCCAGCTCACCATGATATTGCTGTTTTGATTACCAGGTAAGTCACACACAAATCTGCATGTCTTAAATGATAAATTATATATATAAACTCTTTGCAAGCCCATTTTATGGTGAAAATGTGGCATGTATACACATAATTTGCTTGTGTGTGTGTTTGTGTGTGACCCCCTCCTCCCAAAAAAAACAATAAGGAAAGACATCTGTTCAGGAATGAACCATCCCTGTGAGACTCTGGGTCTGTCTCATCTGTCTGGAATGTGTCAACCCCACCGCAGCTGCAACATCAATGAGGATTCAGGGCTACCTGTCGCCTTCACTGTCGCTCATGAAATGGGCCACAGGTGTGTCTCCATGTATCTATTTTATTGTTAAATCCTCGAAAATGGATTATAATAGCCATGAGTGACAATAAGAAGAAGACAGCATAAGTTCCCCTGATTCATTTCAACTGTAGACTTCTGTAAATGTGGACTTGTTTGTAGCCCTGTTAACTACCCTTGATAACAAATCAGTGGGCAAGTTCTTAAAAGCACAAACTTTGTAATGATTAGATTAAGATTTTTCATCTGATCTATAAATACAATATAAAAAAATGTTAATTTGTGTTTGAATACAGCTTTGGGATTCATCATGATGGCCAGGGGAATGACTGTGAGCTGAAAGGGAGGCATCCTTTCATCATGTCCAGACAGCTGATGTATGACAGCTCGCCTCTCACCTGGTCTTCCTGCTCCAAAGATTACATCACACGCTTCCTTGAGTAAGGTTGAATTTGAAACCATTAATCTTTAAACAATTACAAGAGTCAGTTATTATTATTTATGTTATTTCTGTAGATTATTTAGCACATTTTTTGCTAGGCACTATTCAGGTGTTTAGCCATGTTGGTCATTCCACAAATGCACAATCCTCACAAGTTATACCTTGTTGTAAAGGTTGCAAATCAGGCTTTGCAGCAATATATGATACTATACAAACTGGTATTATTACAGAGGAGAAATAATTTGCCAAAGTATTGCTTTCCAAGTGTTTTTGTTTTTTTGAGGAGTTTGCATGGATTTTCAGTATTGTGAAATGAGTGGGAAAACTGAAAGATTTCCACAGAATACTTTCTGGATGCAGATAAAGTGGAAGTGCTGGTACAGATTTGCCTGAGGGTAGTGAACAAGATCTTTAAATCACTATCATCAGTGTGTGTCAGAGGAAAACTAAAAACACAGATATGTAACAAATTTTCACAGCCTTTTTCTGTTTTGTTTTTTTTGTTTGTCTTTTTAAATAGAAAAAAGAGGAGAACTGCACATGTGTTTTTAGGCTCTGTTCATTTAATGCCAGAAAATCCAGCAAAAGATACTGAAGGAGCCAACAAAATAGAAGAAACCAAAGGGAACATAAGAGGGCATCAAAGCTCAAACAAATATCTGCAAGTGTTTGCGTTGACTTATTTTCTGTCGAAAAGTGATGATAAATTAAAAATTCCTCTCTGACAACAGCAGCTTCGCCAGCTGCTGCAAAGTCAGAGGTCGGAGCTCATGTTTGTTGAACTCTGACTTGTGAAAGGAACATGTTGTTGTTTTTTCTAGAATATTTTATTTAGATTCCTTTGGCAAGTAAATTTCTCAAATGGTGTAATAAGTCTTTATTTAACTTTACTTACAAAAAGGAAAAAGGGATGGATTTTCATGGGGAAATGGCACCATCAACTTACTTTACCTAGCTAATAATGAAAAGTAATATAAAATGCTAACTTCCAGCAGAATTTAACATTAAATTTGATTAAAAATACATCACCAGGTTTGCATTAAATGTATGTACATAATTATACTTGACAAACTGCTTTTATTTCTACAGTAAATGTCAACACAAACATTTAGTCAAGCACAAAAAAGCAAACTGTAAAGAGAGAAAATCACAAAAAATTTGTCAGGACAGCTACGGCAGTGGATGCAAATTTTGTCAAGAGCCGTGGACGTAAGGACCCAAATGGAGACAAGACAGGATGCAGACCGGTGCAGATGAAAATGTTTTAATAATTAAAACTAAACTCAAAGACTCTGGAGGGCAAAAAATGTAGACAAACAGAAACCAAGAGAAAGCACTGACCGTAACAACAAGCCAGCAGAAAGCAATGAACTGGCAAGCAGGAACCAAAACCAATAGACTTCAATACATAGAAGGACCTAACGAGGCACAAGCGAAGTGATTAGCTAATTAACCAGGTAAACTAATGAGAAAAAACCAGAGAAACACAGAAAATGACCCTAAACAAGAAATCAAAAACACAAACCATGAACATAACACAAACCAAACACATGAAACAAGAACAAACTGTAACCCACGACAAACAAAAAGTAAGGAAACCTTGTGTTCATCTTACAGTACTTTAACCGAGCTGCACAGATGGTTCAGTTCAGTAAAGTTTAACACATTTTCTAGACATAAACCTATTTTGATTTAAAATGTGCCTACAGAGTTGAAGATCCTACACTGGATGAACCAGATGGACAAAATAGGAGGAATGCTCTGCTGTGATTAGTGTCAGCTTAATGTTAGATTAACGCAACATCAAGTATTGATATTGTAGAAAAATGTATAATGCTGCTTTTTTTTTTTATTGGTTTTGCATCATGGTGACAATTAGCTGCAGCCCTTGAATAACCAAATATACTTCAATGCTATGCAATAAAACTGAATACAGGTTTTAGCACTAATAGTTTTCTTTGTCAGGTGTATGTAAAGCTGTCTGGATCCTTACACCTGGAATAGCTAGATCCACTTTTAGGCTCTGTTAAGTTTTTATTTTTCCTTATTTTACTGCCAGCTAATCGTGTTTCTATTGATTCACACTTTTCTTATTCTAATTGTTTTAATTATAATTTGATTATCTTTATTAGGTCTTTTATTCTTAGTGTTGCTCTTATCCACTTTTCTCTTTTATTGTCTTTTATCTTTGTTTTTATTTTCTTTCATGGCTACATTGCCCTCCATACCTCACTGTATCCAGATTTTGCATAAAAATTGTGTATATGTCCATGGACATACACACAGTTCTTCAAATCTTCCCCCACTATAGTTTTATTCAGTCAGATTTTCTCCTTTTCTTTCATTGTTAGCTGCTTGTAAATCATTTTACCCTGTTTTTAATTAATCTTCCTCCAAAAGTCTCATTTAGTTTCATGCCTCATTTCATGTCTTAGTCGTGGTTGGGGTTTCTGTCTAGATGATCGACCCTCTAAGAGAGACCTAACCACCCCACTCGCTCGTCTCGGCATCCGTTATACCACACACCACCAGTGCCAACTCCAGTATGGTCCAAATGCCACATTCTGCCCTGAGGTTGATGTGAGTATTGTGTGTACTCTGAAAAGAGAATGTCAAAGATGCTGCAGAAAACAGCCCTTTCTCATTGTCTCTGGGTGTTCCTTTTCAGAACGTTTGCCAGATTCTTTGGTGTTCGGTGAACAACTCCTGTCGCTCCAAACTTGACTCACCTATCGATGGTACTCGCTGCGGACCGGAGAAGGTGAACAAATACCATCTGCTTTGTCTTGTCAGGGTTTCATTTTCCTGATCAAGGGATGGTGAAGAATATGGAGGTGGCTGGCACAAGTATAAATATGTCATGTTGAATCATCTCATTGTCTTTCTTTCCCATCCAGTGGTGTATCTCTGGAGAATGTGTAATTGTGGGTAAACTCCCTGAGACAGTGAATGGAGGCTGGGGACCGTGGAGCAGCTGGTCTTACTGCTCCAGAACCTGTGGGACTGGAGTTCAGACAGCAGAAAGGGAATGCAATAGTCCTAAGTAAGACCAAACTTTAGAAAATACCTTGTTTTTTTAAGCATAATCATGCTATTTTTGTATTGAACTCTTTTCGAAGTGTCCTGGAATTTCATATCCATGATAAGATTATTAAATTAAATCAAAGCAATCCCATGGTAGATTTAAAATATTAGTTTTTCTTCACAGACCAGAGTTTGGGGGCAAATACTGCACTGGGGAAAGGAAGCGGTATCAGACCTGTAACACAAAAACCTGCCAGAATGATAACCCAACCTTTAGAGAGATGCTGTGCAGTGAGTTTGACACAGTGCCTTACCACAATGAGCTCTACCAGTGGATTCCTGTTGCTAATCCAAGTAAGTGCTCAAGTCCTCAAATATACAATAACACACCAAAGATAGACATATTCGCTGGTATTTTGCTCTTTAATTTCACATAAAACAAATAATCAGAAGATGAGGTTGCATGTGTTAATCAACAGAGGGCAGCATTTACACTCAAACCCTGTGGTGCTGCAAACTCTTTGATCATTTTATCAAAACAAAGTATCATGGCAATTTTGAGGCAATTCAGCTTGACAGAAAGTGTGTTTCGCTAATTCTTATTTAGCAGTTAATTGAGATTAAACTTTCTCTCTTCCCTTATCTCCCAATCATTCTCAGTGAGTCCCTGTGAACTGCACTGTCGACCAGTTGGTGAGTATTTTTCTGAGAAGATGTTTGACACTGTGACCGATGGGACACCTTGCTTCATGAACAACATGTCCAGAAACATCTGTGTTAACGGAGTGTGCAAGGTAGTGTGGCTGGGTAAGAGACAAATAGAGACTGGGTGGGTTATAATGGAGTAGGATGACATGCTGCAGTCCAGTTTAGCAAAGACGCAGGGAGAAGACTCTCTGTGGAAACTTACCTTGTGCTGTAATGTGTGTGTTTTGTCGTATTTTTATGTGTTTTGTCCATAGGAGGTAGGTTGTGACTATGGTATTGACTCAAACGCAGTGGAGGACCGTTGTGGAGTCTGCTTGGGTGACGGGACAAGTTGTGAGACACTTTATAAGATGTTTGATGAAGAAGAGGGCTTTGGTGAGTGTAACACCAAGTATCCAAATGAAATTTTCCAAACATGAGAATTTATACAATTTAAAATTATGCTAACACAAAACAGACTAACTTAATGAGGAAATGCTTTGATGTGTCCACCAAAGGAGTGTGAAAAAAGCACAAAATCCTAATTTATGTCTAAAGACAGAAAGTCATTTCAGGACAGTTCATGGGCATTACGCCATTGTTTCTTTGTTGTCATGGCAGCCACTTTGTCCACAAGGTGCAGCTGCTTGTCCTGCTGTACGTGTCTGCAGGCTCTTGTCTGAGTAAAGATACAAGTCTTTGGCTGATTTTACTGCACTTGGAAAAGTATAACTCACCCGCTAAATCAACATACTGTGAAGACAGATTCATAGTGAAAAAGGCCCTAAAACAATAAAAACTCCCCTCCTTCTCTCCTTTCTCCCTTCTCTCTGTTTCTGTGTGTGTTTGCCTTGCATTGCATCCTTTCCAGATAACCAACCCAGATGTGTAAGACTTCAAAAGACTTAGACCAAGGGCAAACCTCCCCCTCCTTTAACAAACAGAAACACACACACACACACCTTCCCACAAACATCATTAAACTCCAAAGACTCACTCATTGCTGCTTTCGTCTTCCCCCATCCAGCTCACCCCCCAATCCCCACACAATAAAAAACAGAGACAGGGCAGTACCCCTCGATGCCGAATAAGCACACGTACAGTCACACACACACATGCTAGCCACCCCCACAGACTGGGCCACCCTCTATTAAACATCAGAGAAAAGCTGTCTGGTAGTCTGGATGTATGTGTGGCAGCAACCATGGTGGGCCATCCATTACCTCGGTGTGACACTGACTCCCCTCCCGACTCTTCTAGGGTACGTGGATGTGGGTGTGATACCTGAGGGGGCCCGAGATATTGTGGTAAATGAAGTGGAAGAGGCAGGTAACTTCCTGGCCTTAAGGAGTGTGGGGTCAGACGAGTACTTCCTCAACGGCAACTTCATCATCCAATGGAACGGGGAGTATGAGGCTGGTGGGACGACGTTCTACTATGAGCGTAGTGGGAACATGGAGAACCTCACTGCTCCTGGACCCACTAAACAGCCCATCATGCTCCAGGTAGGCCACCATATAAATGGGACTGTATATGAGCAATATTTTTCATAGTTGTTTAAATATCTAACTTTAGTGCTCAGAGAGGTGTTATCTGAAACGAAATCATTTATTACTTGTACTGACACTGGATTGAATGAGAAACCAATCAGCTAAACCCTCCACAGAGTTCGGTAGAAGAAAGTATCAAATCAAACTGAAAAGAAAGTGAATAATGCATTTAGATGCAATGTGGTTTTTAGCTGCTGTTTCAGGAGAAGAATCTAGGTATAAAGTACAAGTACATTGTCAAAAAGACCAGAGAGTCAGAAAATGAGATCACTGAACCGATTTACACCTGGAGACACGGAGCCTGGACACACTGCAGCACCACTTGTGGTCTAGGTTTGATTTTTGTTCATCTTCACTATTACAATTGTATTAGGAGAAAATAATATTTTGATTTAATTGATTATTTTGTTATTCTGTTTCAGGTGAGCAGCACCAGCCTGTGCGCTGCTTTGAGGTTGACATGGGCGTAGTGGATGAGTCTATGTGTAACCAAGACAACCGTCCAGAGAAGAGACACCGCAAGTGCAAGAATATGGAATGCCCTGCTAGGTGTGTGTTCTCAAATATCTTTAAATAAATAAATAGAAAAAAAAATTATTGTTTTTTTTTCCATAGTTGTTGGTATTATAACCTTAAAACATATTATACAGTAGCTCTAACTGGATACTGTGCACATCTGTTCGGAGAGTAAAAAAGGACATTTTTCATTACCGAATCTACATTTTTAATATTGTTGCGGGGGAGATAACGTGTCCTTAATCTATATTGGATCAGTCAGTCTATGCTTAATTTTAACAATAGCAAGCACTGAAAATTTCCCTAATGGCGGACTGCCACATGATCAGATTTCACTACACAACATGCCAAATTCATACTCAGCTTTACTTGTTTTCTTTTTTGACAAAACAATAACTCTTAAAAACAAGCGTAAGAAGGCGAGAAAAATAAATACGTGACTACAAAAGAACAATTATACCATGTAAAGAGTAAAAAGCCAATCTAATAAACTGATAATCAGAAGATCCACATGGTCTAACAACAAAACAGAATTATTGATTTGAACACAGTGTCAATCTTTTAATTATTCTGCATCACAAGTATTGCCCATAGCGTTATGTACTGTAACAAAATCCCTAGATTCAAGCAAGATATTCAGAGGTGCACTGTTTTACCTTCGGTATCCTACTGAACTGAATGTCAGGTATTGATAACAATATAAAATATGTTAAATGACACTTATCTTTGCTCATTGTTTCAAATAGATTAATTTAATTACTGGTGGTCTGCTTACTCACCTAATTTTTCCCCCTCTCTCTCAGGTGGTGGGTTGGTGGTTGGCAGCAGTGTACAGCCACCTGTGGATCAGATGGTTTGAGAAAGCGAACGGTTCTCTGTGTCCGCACAGTTTCAGGAGAAGAAAGAGTGCTCCACCCTGTGGAATGCAAGCATCTCCTTAAACCGAAGCCCGTAGTGCCATGCAACAGAGACGTACCATGTGGACAGGAGTGGGCTGTCGGCGACTGGGAAGAGGTAATCCTTTTTCTGGGAATGTTGTTTTAGAGTCTTTCTGACCTGAGATTAAAAAAAAAAAATAGACTTTTACGTTTTCTATCTTCATTCCGTCCTTCTGTTTAATGGATTGTTGTAAATTTTGTGTTTCTTTTTTTTCTGCTTTACAGTGCCCTGTAACATGTGGAGGAGGTGTTCGCTCACGAAGTGTAACATGTGCACTGGTGCCTCGAAAGATCTGTGACCCCTCAACTAAACCCATGTCCAGATCACTGTGTGCCTTGCAGAACTGTCCCAACTCAAGTCTTCGTAGACGTCCTGGGGTTACGCCTGCATACCGCCGTATTTATCCACCCAAGACAAGGGCTCCCATTAGCACCACAGCTGCATCTATATCAGCCACCGAGGACACTACAACTACTGTTATCCCTACTACCCCAGAAACCATAATCCCTGAAATTATAGATGCAGATGATTATGAATTCAGTGTTGTAGTTAAGAAAAAGGAAGATAGAAGGAAAATGTCCTCCTTTAAATCTACTAAAAAAGACAAGAAAACAATGGTTCTAGAGAAGGAAAATGTAGATGACAAGGAGGAAGAAGAGGGAAGTACTTCAAATAAAGTGATGTACACTCCAGGAAATGATTATGTTGTTGAGGACAGGACAGAAGACGAGGAGAGGATCATTGACCTGGATGTTTTCACTCCAGCAACATCACGTGAAAGTGTTCTTTTAACAACCACAGCAACACAGCAAACGAGGCTACCTCCCATGCTCATAACCAGAGATTTTACCACAATAACCTATCCCTCCCCTCTAACCAGTACTGAGACATGGGCAAAAACAACTCACCAGTTAACCAACCACTACACTACTCCACATGCCAACCCATTCGACCTCTGGACACACCGGGTTCCTGTGACCACTCCTAGGTATAGAGAGCGACCAGTCTCTAACAAAAAACAAACTCCTCCTATATCTGCTGGAAAACTATTAACCACAGCAGCATCACCTCAACACACAGTGTATGTTATCACAACAAAGAAATCTGCTGTGACACCCAGGACAAACAGCTTCACTTATCGTGATAAAGAGACCTCTTCCAGGTCCAAAGGCAGTCCCCCCAAAAGCCAAAACCATCAGCCAAGAAGTCCCAAAAGCAGCTCCACCAGTGACCAAAGCAACCTGATGGCCAGAGAGATACTCAGCAGGGATATATTCTGGGTTGTAGGAAATTGGAGTGAGGTGAGTAAAGATATATTTTTTTTGTTTCAAAGTATTATACTAGTGAAGTGGTTATATTAATTTAAATAATTTTCTAAAGCATACAATTAAGTTTTAAGGTTGATTTGCAAGCCAGTGGAATCCTAAGCTGAAAAAATAACTCAATGGTCACTCCAGAAACTGCACTTCCTTGTAGGGACAGTAGTGGCTGATTCCATCTGTCTTTTCATACTTGCGTATCCAGTTCATGGTTGTGGGGCCTGATATTATCCAAACTGCCATTGAGCAACAGCTGAGGTAAAGTCTGGACAAGTAGAGGAATCTTGAGAGAATCATGACAATCCCACCTACCCTGAAGTCAAAATGTCCAAAGCAATAGTTAAACAATAGAGAGGCAAGTTTACAGCCTGCATTGGCTTAACTAATGGATGTATGTCATGCCTTCGAGATCCATTCCTTTCTTTGGCACTTTAGGCTTCAAAGACCCAACATGATGAAGGATAAATGCTGAAGTTTGAAGTTGAAGTTTTTAAAGCAGCAGTCCCAACACACCCAGTCAAGAGCCCACTGTGTCAGTTTTAAGCGCAAAGTGTTTTCCCAAAGCATCAAGCACCAAAGCTTAATCTAAATAGGGAATACTCCTCTTTCCTCAGTGTTCAACAACATGTGGGATTGGAGCTGTATGGAGAACAGTCATGTGCAGTTTGCAGAATGACGAAAACTGTGCCAACTTGAAGAGACCTGAGCCAGCACGAACATGTCTCCTTCAGCCATGTGCCTCCTGGCAAACTGGCAGCTGGAGCAAGGTCAGTAACTTTAGATTTCCACATGTCACTGAATCAAACTGATTACTTGTTAATTACACCCAATAGTCAATTATAATACCCCTTATTGCCTTATTTTACCAAACAAAGAAATTTGCTTTGCTATACATCACACTTGCTGTCAATATTATTTATGGCATTTACTGCTGTCTAATAATCTTTACAGTGTCCAGATAATTGTGCATCAGCAAGAAGGAGGCACCGTGATGTGCAGTGTGTTGATTCTCAGAGTAAACGTCCCCTCAGACCTTTCCACTGTCAAGCTGTGTCTAGCAGACCACTCAGTACCTTGGTTTGTCCCCACAAGCCCTGTGTGAGCTGGAGCGTATCACGCTGGGGACTGGTAGGAGCATCACACGTTTAATCTCAAATCAGTTCCATTAATTTCACAGATTTTATTTTTTTTCTTCTTCTTCTTTCTTTCGCTTTTGGAACATTCACTCTCAAGATTTAGCTTTACAAAACAAAAATAGGAGTTGACAAATTGTATAGATTGAGAATGACTTTTATTAAGTTTTATTTAAATAAAAAAAAATCTCCTGAAACCACAATTACAGATGTTCTATCACAAAATGTGGCTTCTATTAAATACATTTACAATATATTACAGTTTTCCTTACCTTAAATCGAAATACTTTTATACTTTCCTTTAGTGCTCTGGTGGCTGCGGTGAAGGCATCAGGGAGCGGCTGGTGTACTGCCCTGAGCCTAATCGCTGCAGCACCACTTTAAGGCCAAACAGCACGGAGTTGTGCAGTTTACCTCCTTGTACTCACTGGAAAACTGATGGCTGGGAGAAGGTCAGTCAGGCAAATTTAAGGAATCTCTGAATTTTTATTTTTTGCATTTTTGCTAAATCTGTGGCTGTTATTTGTAGTGCTCTGTAAGCTGTGGTGGGGGTCTGCAACAACGTGCAGTCACCTGTGTGAGTGAGGAGGATTCGGCTGTAATGCCAGCCAGCTTCTGTGAGACCATTTCCAAACCAGAAACATTCAGGAAGTGCAATATGCAGGAATGCAAGTCAAACTCAGGTCTGTATGCAATGGTGTGTTTTTTTTTAGTTTGCCTGGCTTGGAAGAAGATTTCAAATGCAGACTCTCTCTCAGCATCAACACACTTTAAAAAATGCCCTAGTCAAAATCGCTTCACTTAACTTTGACTTCACAATAAGGATGAGACAGTTCTGCATGCTTACAGTTTGAAATAGACGATAATTTTCAGCCAGCTGTTTGGCTTCATCGGTTTTGCGTTGGCCATGTCCGAATGTCTACCCTGCTCCCAAACCCCTCGTTCACTACATAGGGCTGCACTATATAGCACACCACATAGTGGACTCATTTTCTTGGCGATTTGGACATGAAGCTGTTATTTTTCCCTCGCCACAGGCCATGTGACTACCAGCTGTCACCTTGGCAACCACAATGCATCAAGATGTCATTCCAAATCCAATCCAAAGTTGTTTTTAAATATTTTTATTTTTATTCCTCATGTTGTATTTTATTTTTTGTTGCAAAATCTGTTCAATAAAAAAATCTTTTTCGCCTCCTAGCACCATGTTGAGCTTCTGTCCGCAATGCATTGTGGTCTATATTGACCCGTCTAGTGACCATTGATGCTCACTACTTTTCAAGATGCATTGTGGATAATTTTGAGTGCCCTACTTTTTTCTCTCTAGAAATTCGGACACCCCTACAAAATGACGTGACCCCAATATAGGGCACTATGTAGGGAGTAAGGTACACATTCGGACACAGCCATTGTCAGTCTATGAGTCCATTCTTTTTTGGTACCTCTTTGGAGCATTTATCAGTCAAGCATAATGAAATTAACAGAATTCAGATGACAGGTAAACATTTAACAGCTAAGGCATCAAGGGCAGATGGTCTCACCCCAATATTGCATATTGTCTCGCTCTAATTTTTCATTGTATTTGACTTAAAGTTTCTTCTTACTCTTATTCAGTTTGCAGGAAAAACACAATGTCCTCTCGCTTCTGTGACAAGCTGAAGCTGCTGGGTCGCTGCTCTTTCAGGTCGGTCCAAAGACAGTGTTGCATCTCCTGTGGGTCATAAGCAAGACTGGACACTTTCTGACTAAATAAATAAATAACATTATTCTCATGAAATTCTGGTTTAAAGTCATAAACAGACTAAGAAACCAAATGCTAATAACCATCAAGCACAACTGGGACTGATGTTTCACACTTGTTTTGTTTTTTTGTTGTTTTTCATTTATTTAGGTCTTGGTAACTTTTTATATCTAATAGTATTTTTTTTTTTTTTTTTTAAACAAGCCGGATAACTTGTACTGGTGCTAGAGAACTTATTGAGACTTAAAATATTTCTTACTTTAAAAGATTGAATTACCGATAAAAAAAAAAAAAAATAAATAAAAAAAAAATACTGATAATTTAAACTGTTCTTTTTAAAAGAAAAAGTTAAATGTTAAAATTAGATTTAGAAAATAAGAATGACATTTTAATTTTAACTCATAACTAATTGTTCATCTGAATCTGTGTTTAGAAGCAAATTTATTTCTCTCCCAGTTAAAAATCTCTGGGCAAAAGGTGCTGTTATTATCAAGGTGCTCATGATTCACATCTTAAATGTCATATCACCAGTCACAAAAAATCTATTTTCTTTTTCTCTTTTTTGGGGGGGTCATTTTTCTGATTGTTAAATACAGATTTTCTCTGACCTCTGTTAAAATAGTTAATAACCTTAGTTTTTACACACTTTATTAGCTTCCTGCTTTAAATGTGTGTTTTTTTGTTTTGTGTTTAGAACTGGCTCTGTGTATTTACATTATCCTTGATACACATCCCTGGTTTAACCATTTTCAACTGCTGTTGTCAACTATTATGAAATCAGCTGCAGAATTTTGCACTGCTCTATGTTGCTTGGTGCTTCTTCTCTGGATTGAGATTTACCAACAAAAGAAGAGGTGTTGCAGGTCATCCCTCTCTAAGGTCACTTTAAAGATGACCATTTATTCCACCTTCCTTATCCCTCCGTGTTCATACTTGACTCTTTTTCTTAAATCTTAGTCCCATCATGGTGATAAGTAAGGACAAAGTGAAGAAACACAATGAGAGAGGAGTCTAATTGGCAAATGCATAACCAAATAAGACATCCTTGCTTCTGAGCCATCATTTAAATATTAGGTGTGACATAGCTGCATCATATGGCCATTTTGTTGTTTCATTTCATTGTGTTGCTGGTGTATTTCATGACTTATATAAACATTTACAGTGTTTTTGAAAAACAGATTTTTTCTTTCAATTAAATTTACAATGAGGGATTAACGGGTCTTCTTCACATTTTACATCACAGATGCAGCTAAAACAACTTAAAAGGATGCACATATGCAGTCCTACTCATAGCTCCTCCAACAAGCTTCCTCTCTCCGTGGGCCTCTTGTTGAGGTGTTTTCAAAATTAATTATCTTTGAAAATGCTTTGCCTACATTAATCTCACAGGTGGATAAACTAAGGAGACAAGAAGATACGAATTAAGACATGAGACAAGCTCATTGTTACTCACAGGGTACACCATCTTGGATGATTTGTTCTTTGCATATCTTCTTTAATTAATGTAATGACTATGTTTAAAAAAGACTTCTTTTGTAAATGAAACATGAAATAAAGTTTTTGAAAAAATATTTTAAAAATATTATTTTGATTGGTAAATTTCAAGTCTGTTATCATGCCTGCGTCGTCTTCTGCTTTGTGATCTCTTGTGTTGGCAAGGTCATTGTCGCCTGAGAGTGCCACATGCTGCTGAACGTGTAACACCCGAATCAGCAGCTCTGTTTCAGGGATCAAGTTGAGCTGGCCCAGATTTCCGGGGCTTCTCTGTGCCAGATAACTTGACACGAACGGATGCTGTCCTGCTCCACACCAACCTGCGACTGTTATCCAAGACAGAAACCAAGAGTTAGTCAGCAGTAATGGAAGGAGTAACACAATACTAGGTTAATGCCCTAAAACAGCATGTGTAAGCGCACAATGTGTCCGTGTGTAATCATGACAAAGCAAACACAATCCGGTTGTATTACCTAACTACATTTCTTATTCTGTTATGTCACTGTGTTGTTTAGATAGTAGAATTCCACAATATGTTCAACTCAAAGTTGGGGGACAAAAATCAAGGATCAAAATCTTTGGTTGTAAATTCAAGATGTTAAAAAAAAAACATACTGAAGATTAGCTGTGACTTAAAATTTCCCCATCAGTGCTTGAAGAATCTACTTACATTTCCTAACTAAATGCTGGTTTTACAGAGAAGACCCGGTGAACAAAAAGACATTGAGAAAGTTATCTAGTTAGCAATAAAGGTTTTTTTCCCTCTCTGTACTTTTTAAAACAGCACAATTTCACAATTTTTTAAATAACATAAGTGTGTGATGACTGATTGTTTGCTAATAAAAACAAAATGGTCATAAAATTACTTTTAACAGCTTGGTCAACACAAGTTCACTGTTCCAAAGCCAAACAATTGTGGTTTTGGATTCAGTTGTCAAATGTTTACTTCACAGGTTGTAGATTTTCCAAACTTCTCCCTGCATGTTGCCTCCAAGACTTTAAATGTTACATACACAAACCAAATTGTGTAATCAAATTTTGACAATCAGCAAATGAATTCAACTGAAAAACAAATGATTGTTCAACAAGGTGTAGGCTGAAGCTTAAGCTTAAATAGATCTACACTTTACATAGAAAAAATTCTAAATGGCAACATTTTAACTCCTTTCTAACTAGATTTCAGTGAAAACAAGCAACAAAGAATATACAACATATGAGTAAACATTAAACTAAGACAAAAGTAGTTTAATAAACAACAATAGTCAAACCTCATTTTCATATTCATTGATTGCCAGATTAATTATTGGTTTATTTAAAATGTTAAACTGCATAATTCAATAGCAATTCCTCATTGTAACTTTTCCACAAGTTTATCCCCCAACAAAAACACTAAAATATCTGTCTTACACCTTTGCCTTTTGAATCCTACTTTTTCCTCTTAGTTCAAATAACCTCTAAATGTAGTTTTGAAGATTTTTTTATACATAATCAGTGGAGTGCTGAGCTCAACTGAACTAAACCAAGTGTGCGGTTTGATAAATATTCCATTGGTTGGGTAAAATAAACTGATCTATTAACAATTCTTATAGCTTTTTTTCTCAAGCATTTAAACTAGATTATAGTTAATTTTACATTCATTTCCCCAAACCTCCAGGTAAAGCATAGAATTATGATTGATTGATAGGTGATTTATGATTGATTGGAACCAAGAGCAAAAATATGTAGTTTTTGCATTGTCTATTTAAGCCTTCTAGGATAACTTAAGGTAAATTGTTACATGCAAGAATCTGGTTTCATAATCATAACTTCAACCTTATTTCTTTTTATCTTATGGTCCCAAGTATTATTAATTTAGTTTTGCCATAATTTATTGACCATTTATACTTGTCAAACCAGTCAACCAGTTTTATAATATTAGATTATGATTTTCAAAAACTGTTTAGAAAGCCCTAAAGAAGAAAATAAGAGACATTTCTACTTTAATGTTTTCAATACCATTATGCAAAAAGAAAATGTCCCTATTTCCATACAGTAATCCATTACCCTCATTGTTTTAAAGAGAAACCACAAAAAAGAAAGAAAGAAAAAAAAGGTAGCAATTAAGACATACACAGTATAGCAATATTGATTTTTACTCACTGGTATTGTAAAGAGTTTATATATTATACTGCATGGTCACCTCATATTGCATCGAGTACGACAGCTGATCCAATGCTTGACCTGTAAATAAATTCCTCTGCCCTCCTGAAACTGACACTCAGCAGAAGAAGATGATGTAAGAGCCTGTTCAGGATGGGAAAGATAACATGACTAACATCTACTGATCACTGTAAAGTAGGAAACAGCAACCTCATCTTTTTAGGTTACCAGACACCCCCCAAAGCAACAGCCAAGAGCACATTAAATATTTACATTTGATGCCCAAGAGAAAAACGAGGCCTCCAGTGTGAGCTGAGCATACGTTTGCACGTCGGTGTTTTTTCTGCCACACATTTTGCTGAAATCTATGAGCAGCTTAAAAGTACACTCTAAAGAAAATGCAGCTTTTACCTGGCTGCTTAAATCCCAGTAGAAACCCAGAGGAAGAAACTAGTGGTACGTCATCCATGCACCAACTTGCTGTTTTAGTAGCAAGAAGTCCGGTCTGGTGGCTCTCATCTGGACTCCATCAGGTTGCATGTCCCCAGGCAGGCAGACTGGCATCCCTGTACCAGGCCTGTTTCTTTAATAAAGCCTCGGCCTCCTCTGACCCAGCACACAAACAGATCGGGCCCCAGGGAACACAGACAGAGACACACATGGTTCCCATAGGTCAGTTTGGTTGTTTGTGAGTTGTGCGTTTAATTCCCTCATAGACCACATATGGATTGAGGCTTAAGTAACTCAGAGTGAGGTGCTTTCCTTTGTAAAACATCTGCTTAATGATAGTGTACCGAAAGGGAGGGGCCAATATACTCACAATGAGGCCAAGCAAAACCAAAGACATATGATATGAATAAGGCAAATTTTCACAGTTCAACTTGCTAATGTGATACAGTATATTGAGCAGATAGAGCAACAGATTGCACCATACTACAGAAACAAATCTGTGTTACTTTAGAAAAGAAGGAATGAATTCACTTAGAGAGTTTCAGATTTATCCCACTGCTTACAAGATGCCATCTCTATAGAAATAAATGCAACATTTCAGAAACAATCTGACATTTTGACAAGTTGGCTGCTTACATGTGGGATCAGTGAAGTCTTGTGTTGGTTCATGAAAAACCATGTAATTGAATGCTATTTTAGACATTTGGGATAAATCAGGCCTTTATCAGAAAATGAAATCATGATATACAGGAAGTGTTGCAGCTGGCAAAAGGAGTTACATGAGCAACAATTTTATCGTAGCTTTGGGGGAAAGAGAAAATAATGTCAAAGACACTGAAATTTTGTTGATTTGATTAACTGTAAGTATTTAATGTAAATACTAAAGGTTTAGTGTGCAACATTTAGGCAAGCTATTGGCAGAAAGGCAGTACAATATTTGTAGTATTTGGCTTCTGAGCACATTAGAATATGCCAAACTAGAATCACAGGTGTGTTGAATTGATACCAATCCAACTTTGTGCATTGTTTATGCCTTTAGTCTAATAATGGATAGACCAAGTATGTCTGTGCAATGTCATGCTGGACTCAGCAAGAAGCTGGAAGTCATTTATTGTGTTTAACATGCTTTCAAGCCCTGCATTTCTTTTTCTGAGATGCACATGTTATGCGTGTTTTGTGGCTTTCATATTTTTGTAGGTGGAAGGTCACTTGGTGATGATTTGCATTGTGTGTCCTTAAATGTCATTATATCATATGCACTGTTTTTTAAAAATGATAAATAGATAAATTTTCAATAATTATCACAGATGAATCAACTAAAATTGTTTTCTACTTTCAGTGATGATGTTCAACAACCTTATATCTAGGTGTGTGTGCAACCTCTACAGTAATATACAACCAAGATTACAAGGTGACTCACAAGGGTTCACAAAATATGACTTGTGAATTATGAGAAAAGGTTAAGGATGCAAGTAATTTGAACATAATAACAAAATTATCTGAGGTTCTCTTTATTTTTTCAAGTGTTTTTTTGGGGTTTTTTTTTTGTAACAATAATTATCTTCACACACTTAAAGTGGAGAAAAAACCTTTCCATGAAAATCACCTTGATTCCAGTTTTTCTTTTGGCAATTGGAACTGTGTAAAGTCAAATCTTCCCATATGCACGTAAATTTCCGGTATTTCACTTTTCATGGCTGTTGTTGTAATTATGTTTTTTGTTTTTGAGATTTTTGCTAGATCACAGCCAGAGCCACAGCCTGTAGGGAGGGATCACATGCACATTTTGTCTATTGTTTTGTTCCTCATCTTGAACTTTGAAAAAGCAATTCAAGGGGATAGATCTATAAAGATACACTAAATGCAAATCCCTGCAAATCTCATTTATATTGCATTTGGAGAACAAAAATAGACATGGTTATGTTTACAAAGAATCTGCTCCCTGGCCTCTAAAGAAATCTTGCAAATCTTCTGTGTCTATCAGCATCATCGCAGGCCTCCATCCCTCTGAGGCACCTACACAGGACTGTACAGTCTTGTAATGAGCACTTAAAAGGCCTAAAGGTGTATGTGCACAGTTTTTTGTCTCTTAAACCTTACAGTATCTGAGACTCTTAGTTGTCAGTTTAAGTATCAGTCTGATGTTACACTCCCTGTTAGGTACAAAGAGCTTCAGGTTGTTGTAGATCCATGCCCAAAAATACACATACAAAGGTGGAATGAGGTTGAAAAAAGGTGTTTGAATCTGATACTGCATATACGAAAAATATATAGAAATACATATATATATATATATATATATATATGTATATATAAAATGTGCAAAACTGTTACAATGTTACAATTATTCCTGTATCACTAATCAATAAAGATGGTGGCTTCCCTTCCCATCATTGCGTCCTCTTCACATTCAGGTTATCACAGTAGGAAGGGACACTCCAAAGGAAGAGCTGATAAGACTGTTTTGTTTGCATCCTCAGATAAAGCCATGTCAAGACCAGAGTTAAGACCAGGCCGCAGCTCTGGCTGTAGATCGTTGACAGACATTGAAGAGGGAACTAAAAAGTAAGACTTAAAGAAAGGAAAGCAGGAACCGAGACAGATGTTGACATTAGGCATGGTGGTAGATAAGGCTACCTGTGGCATGTTTTGTGCATCTCACTGGATTGATAACAATGTCTCTACGTAGTCCAGATTGCTGTTAATTTTCTTAGTAAACCTTGAAATATAGAATTTTGCACATTTACTTGACATACTGATGCTTACTGAGTGACCAATATGTCCATTGACTAAACATGTGCCTGCCTTGCCTTAAGGAGGAAATTTGTAGGAGACTCTTGTTGGCTGATGGCCACTCAGACACCTGAATCCTAAAGGAAGAGAGATAACACACTACGATAAAATGGCTCGAGGGTAAAAGAGAGGCCTTAGCAAGATGGCAGTGATAAGACAGCATCCAGACTTAAACTGGGAATGGTAACTTAATATGATTTTTATCTGTTGAGATACAGGAGGACAGCCACTTTTGGGGATTATTATGTCTCAATGAGTCTATTTCTATTTGTAATACTCATCTCCCTCACACAAATGTACCATGACATGTACCAGACAGTAAAAATTGAACATGACTTGTGTAGTGCAAAATAAAACTAGACCCCATTTTTGCAACATAGTTAAGAGGTTAAACCTTTATTTAAATAAAAGAATAAAGCAATCACCAGCTCAAGCAGTAGCTTGAAGGGACAAATAATTTACAATCAGACTGCTCCTTCCTGCCCCGCAGCATCTACAAAGATAAACCATGCTATCACTTCTTACCCACTCTCATAAGTTAGATTTCCTTGTGTATAGACACACACACACACACACACACACACACACACACACACAAAGCCGTACTTGCTCCCATATGTGAGAGGGGAAGTTGAGTAAAGGAAGGAGGGATCAAGTAACTATTAGCAGCCCCACACAGCTACATACAACTCACAGTCATTTTCTGTGATCACTCTGCAGGTGAAAAATTTTCAAATCAAAGAAGGGACACGGACAGCGCTGACTCAGACCTGAGACCTCCCCAGAAGTTTTTGCTGTATGAAGGTGGAGTCATTTAGAGAAGAGGAAGAGAGATGAGGAAAAAACAAGAGGAGCAGCACAACTGGAGAGGACAGATGGGTTGTCTGACATGCGCCTGGACTGAGCAACATTCCTATTTAAGGCTTGAATCCTGTTTTTTCTCCTCAGAGTAAAATCCGAAAACGCTTTTGAGCACATGTGGAGTATAGCTTTCTGACAGGTAGATGGTGAACCATTTTTTCTTTCACTGGAGTTAAAGATTTTTGCAGTTTTTGGCAAGCTTTTTATTAAGCATATCAAGAAGTTGAATATTTTCTTGGACAATTGGTTTTTCTTCTTTCCCTTAAATTGTCTGGAAATACAAGGAGTCCTTTTGGAGCAGCAAGGACTAGTAATTTAGATTATCACAAACAACCTAGAAAAAACTAGAAACTGCAAAGTAAAAAGACAAAGGTTTGTTAAAGGAAATTAATTTAATCTTTGACTGAAGACTTTCTTTGAAGAAAAGAACTCAGGCTGAGAATATCAGCTTTAAACGCACAGACTTGTGAACAGGTAAAATAAGGAAAATTAAGTCAGTAGCAAATCTTAAATTTTCATGCAGGTACTAAATAATTTAGACTCTGCAGGGGGACCATTTCATCCAGTCTGGACTGTGGAGGGCTCTCCTTCCTGCCCTCCCAGTGTATCCTCGCCCCCAGCAGCATGTCCCAGGCTCTGAGGCTGCCTCCAGTCCTCCTCACAGCACACTACCATGATCAGATGGGCTGCTGTAGGGAGTAAGGCTGCTTTTGCCTCGTTCTGCTCCAGGACTTGGTTAGGGGCTCGCTTTGGCTCTGGGGCCAGCTCCGGACAAAGGTCATCAACACTGCTTTCCTCCTTGTCTTTTCCTGTACTGCTTACCTTGGTGCTTTTCTCCTTGTCCTTACCCGAGACTGCCTGCCATCAACTCCGCAGAGACAGACAGAGGTCCACAAATCCGAAAAATCTCTGGGTCCCTCTGAATATTTCAGAGTCTGAACTGATTTTAACACCCGAGGCCACTGGGGGCCCCCAGGGTCGGATTGGAGGACCACAGGGAAGGCATGTGCGCAGCTACAATCACCTTCAGGGGGACATACGGAGGAGAAAGCTGTTCTCTTTCCAGAAGTTTTTCCTGAGGATCGATAAAAATGGAAAAGTTAATGGAACCAAGTGCAAGGATGACCCCTTCAGTAAGTAACTCTTTGAGTAGAGAAAGGTGTAAAAGTTGATGAAGGAGGAAATCAGATCCTAGAGATGATCTGTGGTGGCTCTAAAAGTTAACACCGACCATACTCTGTTCCCATTAGCAAAAGACATCAATTTTAAACTTTTAAAATGTCAAAGTGAACTCAAACTTTTTAAATTCATCAATCTAAACTTTTCTCCTTCTGACCTCAGAATATCCCATATCACAAAAAACACAAAACGTGGATTCATTTTAAACATGCTTGTTCTTAATTAAAGAAATCGGGTGCACTTACTTTTATAAGATAATAATTCTCAAAGAAAAAATGCTACTTAACAGCAACACAAATTTATATATTTGACTTATAAAAATAAATTGTAATAGATTTAATAGAAAAAAAACCTCAAGCACACCCCAATGGCTGGTTGTTTAGAGGAAGCATTCCCAACTTGAGTTGTCTTTTGTTTTAAACCAGACATCTCACTGATATCTCTCCTGTCCAAACACTCAGCACAATGATGGTAGCTCTGAGATGGTTTTAAAAGGAGCAGGAGGAGATAACTTAGCCATTATCAGACAGTCTTCACAGCCCAGGGTAAACAGCGTTGATAACAGCCACAGAGGAACAGGGCTGAGGCAGGGGGAGGATATGAATGTCAGTCTCATTGATGCTTTTAGGTCCTTTTTTGCAGCTCTGTCTCTGTTTCCCTCTTACTCTCCCACTCAAATTCTACCAGCCAGCAAGCAAATTGCATACCCTCAGTCATGGATCAGACATTTGTTTGACTTTTTCTCTCAAAGAAACGTGTCTTTAAAGTGATTACATGTTGTTTGCTTCAGTGTATCAGTAAGTAAAATAGCATTCTCATTTGTCTCGATTGAACCCGCACCGAGCTACGTGTGTGTGCCTATCAGCCACCAGGCACTCACATGTTTCAGTGGGTGTGTGATCATATAGTAGCCAACACTGTCACATGCTTACATACTCCTCACACATGCATATATTTATGTATCTTTACTCTACTGTTGCATGCTTCCTTTCTTCTTCTTTCTGTCTGCTCTAAAACCCCAGAGTAAGTGTAAATGGACGTTTTAATGCTCCTCTTAGGAGAGCCAAACCACACATTCAATCATAATGACTTGAGGGAAATGGCATGAGGAGGCAGAATGTCAGTAGAGATGTTTGTTTTGACAAGGTCATGATAGGAGCAGCTTTATTTCCTGACCATAGTACAAAGTGTTGCCATTAATACTGCCTTTCTTAGTAGTTCCTTTTACATCGTAAAAGTGCAGCGGAGCAAGAAAGTCTGACTAAGTTCATTGAAATGTAAATTTGTGATTTTGTATATGTTTTTAAGATGATTTGCTTTTCCATTTTCTTTTTATTGACTCAAAAATGAATGGTTTAAGGACTCTGTTGCCATTTTCAAAGGTCAGTTAGAATTTGCAGTGGACTGAGCATTGATGACGGAGGTGAAAGGGAGATTCTCTAGAGGTACAAGTTCATGAATGACATGTTTGAACATCATTGTGGCCACATCAAAGCTGTGCATCTTCAGTATCAATGGTGGTGCCATCAAAAAGCTGTGTCCTAAGGGGGTCTGGGGACACTGTGTGTGGATTATGTGCCCTCATATCAGGTTCACACGGTAAAAGATACTACACAACGGTAGCTTCAGTCTTTGCTCTGACCCCTGGGGTTAGACATGATCCCAGAACTGACGTCCTTTGTAGACCCTCTGATGGTCCCTTAAAGTTACAAAATATCAAGTTTTTCTGCAGTGGCGGGAAAACAACCTGCCTTTTTCTGATTTGCATCCTATTGCATGAGAAATTTAATTTCTTTGTATAAATTTATTAATGTATTTATCATTCTCTGATTAAGAGCGGTACAAATTATACAGGATTTAGATTTGGTTGCTGCATGTGGCCCTGAAAAAACCTGGCTGACTGTCTGTTTCAGAGCCGGTATCCAGCCTCCCACAGATTTATGGGGATGCCAGTGTAAAACTGTCCCACATGGCTTTCCAGTCTGCCAGAGGCCTGTGCTGAGGTTAGAGAGGCAGAGAGAAAAAAAATCTTAAAGTCAGCTAAGTAGCTATCTCAATGGTCTAAGTGCATAATTAAAATATCTATGATTCACAGCTGAGTTCTTTTAAATTAATTGACGACTAGCAGCTCTGAGTGACGTGAAATATTGCCAAATAAGACTAAGGCAACAACCTGGCGGTAATAATGTATGTGTGTGAGTGTGTGTGGTGATATATTCATGGCTTGCTGGCCATGTAAGTACAAGACACTTCTGAACATGGTTCAAGAAGAGTATGGTTACTTGTGTGAATGTTCAACCTTGTTCACATTCATCTTTTTTAATCAGAGCAGTGGCCTTTTACATGGGGGGGCAGATGGTGCTTATATGGAGGTCAGAGGAGAGAGATGTATTGCTTTTCTGGCTGGATCTCCCTTCTATATAAATATTCTCAGTGTGGTCCTTTTCAAGTGTTACCCCATTACTTCCGTATTTACACTTTATTCCACTCCATTT
Source organism: Rhadinocentrus ornatus (assembly GCA_037177495.1). Classification (NCBI taxonomy): domain Eukaryota; kingdom Metazoa; phylum Chordata; class Actinopteri; order Atheriniformes; family Melanotaeniidae; genus Rhadinocentrus; species Rhadinocentrus ornatus. The sequence goes on from JBAMHW010000012.1 coordinate 6,763,640, forward strand.
TGCAACATTACAATGGAAACAATCAGATTCTTACTACATCTGCTCTTATCTTTGTAGGCTGGAGCCCAAGTAAGAGTAGGAAACAATAATGCCACTAGCTGCAAAGCACATGCTTTTTTGGCATCCCACTGTGGAAAAACCACCTTTAATTCTCACTGGCCTCATGTTCATCCATTCCACAATCAACACACCATTTGCTGTTGTAACTCCAAGCAGAGCATTTCAGCTAAGCCACACATTAAGTAAAGCAACCAGCATGCAAAAATAATATTAATAAAAAATAAAAGATTAAGGAAAAAAACTGTTGCTGTCCCCACATAAACAGTTGAGCCAGGCTGGCTCACATAAGGCATTATTTTACATGTAGGGTCTGTAAAATGTTTGTAGTATAAAGTGCTGTTGTCACATTTTAGGTTATAATCTGAGGAAAGCTAAACGCAGTGCATGTTTTCTGTTCCGCTGTTTTCCTATTTGCGCAGCCATAATCTCGTTACTCCTGTTGTGTGTCACGCTGAGCATCGAGCCATTCAGCCGAGAACGGTGAAAGGATATTTTGTAGTTTCACAGCCAGGTTGCAAGTTATGTGCAAGTGCACATTCACCTGCTACAAGTATATGTCTGCGTGTTTTTGCATGTGTATGTGCATTAAAGCACGTGCATGTGTGTATATACAACCTGTCTCGCCCCTGCCTCCGGTGGCTGACTTTGATCAGTGATCATTACAGCCTTTCTAATCCTCACTCCACCCCCAGTCTCACTGTCATGGCTCCTCTGTCCTCCTCTGTTCTCCCTCCTTTCATCCCTCCCATGTTTACAAAGCAGCCAGAGACTGCCATAGATTGTCTTACATCCTCACTCCATACCTGACATACGATCCCTTACAGAAACCAGCTCTTCTCAGATCTTCAATGACCATTGTGTCACAGTCCCCACCACCGCCTTGCAGCTTCAGACCTCACTGCCCCGAGGTGCCACTGTTTGAACTAGAAATTGATACAGTCAAGACCTCACTGACGAGGGAAAGGTATATTCTGTATATTTAAGAGGGGGATTGTTCTTTTGGGGGCACACCTGCATCTTCCACTGTCCACTTCATGTGCAAGGCCACCAGCCTCATAGGACCCCCAGTCACTGAAAAGCAGGGCTGACAGTAGAGCAGGGTGCTATATAAACAGTCATCAGACACAGAAGGGGCTGCAGATCTGATCAAAGGATGTCATTGACTCTCTGGAGTTCACGCCCCCATGCGGCAGTGTGTGTGTGCATACACATGCGTGCTTATCGGGATAAAATAACGACAGCTCACAGGAAGTGGGGAAAGGAAGTTGGGGAGGGCGGCATGAAATCAAACATGTCATGGGAACCAGCAGGGTTCACTTACAAACACACACCAGCAAAAGACTAGACAAGTGGGTTCTGTGGTCAAAGGACACATTAGGAAGTTATATCTCTCTGACCTCTGGTACTAAGACCACACAAATAACCATAGCTGTCTGCAGGAAAAACACGCGCTTGTTAACTGAGGCATAAATTAACCCCTATAATAGCCTACGAGAAACCTGAATTATTTGTATAAGGACTTGGAAGCCTAAATACCAAACAGAATACAAACAACCTCTGTGGAATCCACCTATTAATTTTCCAACAAAATGACCTGTGCAGCTGGAATCTGTTACACAGGTGTAGGCTGTAAAGGAACTTTATAATATCATAGACATAATGTGCTCAAGAATAATTGCAACCTTACAACGAATTCCCACACATTCCTCCATGTAAATATGTTGCTAGTCGTTATACTCTTACAGATGTCAATAAATTCTTCTTAGAATTTTTCTTCTTTTATTTTCAAATCACTGCAATGAGATTTGGTTGTTGTTAACACAAATAATAGGCTTATTTTGATAATTGATACACACTGATTTAACATTATTTTTGCTGAATTCTAGGTATTCTGGAAATCACATCAGTGGAAGTGGGAGTGGTGGCCATCAAAGGTCTAAAGAGCAACTACTATCTGGCTATCAGCAGGAAAGGAGAGCTGTACGGAGCGGTTAGTATCCAAGTCAGAGGTCAAACTGGATGCTCCAAAAAGAAAGATAGCGTTAGATTCTTCTGACTTTATCTTAGGCGTTTTTATCTTTACTTCTCTAGTTACTGGATCAACTCTGAACCATAAGCAGCCAAAAAGAGGTTGACACACATGTCAACCTCTTTTTGTAAATTCGCACCAAGACATACACTAGTTTTTACACAAGAACCACAATACAATTGCACAAGCAAATGATCTGTAGCTTGTCTTAACTTTACATTTTGGGGCTTTAACACTGAAACATGATACCTGCTGTTTTCCCAGAGAGAGTTTGGCGTTGACTGCAAACTGAAGGAGCGGATTGAGGAGAATGGCTACAACACTTATGCATCAGCTGAGTGGAAGAACAAGAAGCGGCAGATGTTTGTGGGTCTAAATGTTCATGGGAAGCCGATGAGAGGAAAGAAAACCCGCAGGAAGAACATGGCCACCCACTTCCTTCCAATCATGGTGTGAACTGGGGTGCCCACTTGGAGCAGGAACAGACAGATACAGCACTGGACAGAGAGGTTTTCAATATTGAGCAGCCGTGCAAATAAAGACATGTGTTTGGAAAACTCTTATTTGAAAAAAGAAAAAGGCACTAACACTGTCACAAACTCAAGGTCTCTGCTCTGACTAAGATTGTGGATTTCATCAGGTGAGAGAAGATGATCTGTGTTTTTAATAGGCACCAAATGCAAAGTTTATCCTTTTACTACTGTGCCAAACAGTTTGCAGTTGGATATGGGCTCAAATAAAACTCACTGAAATTTTGAGCTTGTAAATCAACATTTGCAAATATGAAGAACTTCTTCCAATCAGAGGGCGTGTGGTTTTGTTGTCGTCCACTACTCCAGAGGTCCTTAAAGTGATTATTTATCACCCCTCAACTTCAAAAGATACACTTGTACAACTGCTTTAGAGTTAGAGTAGTAACAGAAGTCATCATATATTAAACTAAATGGTTGCCTTTAATTTACACATCATAAATTACAACCCACCTGTGTCAAATAAGCACCGGTGGCATCCCATAAAAGACAGGCTCATAATTCACACATGTAACTTCAGAGTCACATGCAGTGTGGGAACTTTGTGCTCTGATTTTTATACACAGTTTTCTGCTTTGTATCTGTGAACAAACGCTCACAAAAGCACTTCTATATTCTTAATGTCTTGTGTGAATAACAAATCTTTTCCTGACACATGGAATCCTGAATCTCCCAGACAGATTTATTCCACAGGGTGAGATAGTGTCATTTACAAGTACAACCTCTGGAATAATTTGTGAGCATTGATTTTACAAGATGAATATATATGAGTCTAATTTGAGCCCATAGCTGGAGTATGTGTGTAAGGAGAACACAGAAGATACTATTCCAGCTAAAGAACTGTAGAAGCATCTAAAGATGATATGTACAATCAAAATTCTCCAGTGAGATGCATAAAGGGACAAGACAGAAAATGACTAAGCTGAAGGAAATTATCAATAAGACTATCATGACAACATTAAATATTAGAGGAAAACATACCTTTTAAGCAAATGTTTGATACTTAACCACTGTGTTTTGACTGAATTGTAATGATTTATTTATTTTGTGAGATATTTAACTGGAAAGAACACCAGCATTCCTTTGCATTCTACGTTTTATAGGATCTCTATCATGTGAAAATAAAATCACCATTTTCTCATCTGCACCATGGTGGGTCTTTTTTTTTTTTTTTTTTTTTTGCATACCAAAGACTGAGAAAACAGCAGGAAAAATGGAAAGTTTTAGCACATGGACTGAAAAACCCTGGCAAATGTTCAGGTCATGGCAGGTCTATTCTTATCAGACTCTCTGAGGTAGGGAGGGACAAAAAGCAACCATTAATGCTTAGCCAGATATTCCATGTGGGAACCATTGCACTAATGATTAGTACCCAAAACAAACAGGGAACAAACCACAACAAAATGGGAGGGAGGCAACTTCCCCGGTATGACCTGCAGATGCTGACATCATTTCCTAATATCACCCCATCCCTGTGGGAGCTGCAACATTCCCTGATTGTAGGAGTGATTTCTTTGTAAAGATAGATGCTACGATAAAGAACTTCCTGATAAAACCTGGAAAAAAATATAAACAGCTCTGTCATAACTGCTGCAAATGTCTTTGTGGAGGGTCATGGAAGAGGATCTGAATATTTGTGAGGGAAGAAACTGTGAATGAGGGAGAGGGCGAGATATGACCTGCGTCTGACCACACACTTCCCTCAGTAATCATCTACAAACACACTAATCAATGACAGCTGTCTTGATGGCAGATCAAAAGACAGTGGGTGGGGGGACATTAACACCACAGGCTTCCGGGCCTCATGTTCTCTTATCCTGCCTTTTAGAGCATCTATCTCTGGACAGGCAGGAAAAATTGGAAGAGCAGAGGAAGACAGAGAGCCGCAAGAAGAACTGCAGGAAGCAATTAATGTGATTTTCAGTTTTAGAATTTTCTAAGTTGGCCTGTGTTTGTGACCCTAGACAGAAGGCCGTGAAAACAAAAGCAATCGCAATACAGCACTTAGCACATTAGTTAATTTATCTGTAAATATTTCTTTATACAGACGATCCCTGCAGATGCCCAACACTGTCTATGATGTTTTCTCTCCTTTAAAATTTAAATTTAAAATATGTAGTGTACCTCTGAGGTCACACTAAAAACAGTGTCCTGAAGTTAGACCTTCATATCATACCTAAAATGAGAGCTTAGGAAGCTCCCCTCAGGATGAATTTTCTAAATAACTTTTTAATTTAAATTCTCTTCTTTTACCAGAAAGGTGACACATATTGTAAGATTGTGCTTAACAGTAAATAAGCTAAATTAAGTTTTATTTGTTCTCTGACAAGAAACAACATCCAAAACTGGAGTACCATATTTTTCTCTTTGCTGCTACAGCCAGATTAGTTGGGGGTGTTGGTTTTCTGTATAATGAAATAAAAAAAATAATAAAAACTCAATTACTTGTAAATTAGCTTAATCTTAAACATAATTGACAATAAAAATAAAATGTAGGGCAAATAAGGATTTTTGCATTTCAAATCAAAATACTGGAAAATTAGTGGGAAATTGTTTAAAGTTAAAAATAAAGTGGAACATCTAACAAATATTGTTTTCTTGGCAACAGGTCAATAACATGATTGGGTATCAAAATAGCTTCCATACATCTTTCACTGAGTGGGGATTCACTCTGTAAAGAACATGTGAGCAAGAAAACAGACACAGCTGTGTGGTAAAAATTACTGTATGAGCTCTGAAACACTTTGGAAATTTTTCTTAAGTTAACAGTTTGCTGCTGCATCCACAATTTCTAAAGTTAAATGTTCACCTTGTGAGGGAGAAAAAGGAAAAGGCAAGGCAAGTTTATTAGTATAAGACATTTCATGTACGAGACAATTCAAAAGTGCTTTACATAAAACATGAAAAGCATTAAATAAGTGCATTTTGATAAAAGGCAGTAAATAGAAAAGCTTTTAACCCTGATTCAAAACTGCTTAGAGTTTCAGCAGAAATTCAGTTTTCTGGGGGTTTGTTCCACATGTGACGAGCATAAAAGATCAACACTGCCTCTCCATGTTTAGTTCTGATTTAGGGAACTTAGATTTGACCCTTGAAAACACAAACATATGATCCAATAAATAAAGATGTGAAGTTTAGCAAATTATGGATGGTATATCTTCTGACCTGGTGATCTCAAAATCCAGAATCTCTGGTGGTATGGAGGTACATTAACTTGCATTTCTGCAAGATGCACAGTATTAAGGTTTATGGGCAACATATGCTGCCATGACTTTTTAAGGAAAAGTCTTGCTTATTCCAATAAGACAATGCCAAAACATTTGGCTCACGTTACAACAGCATGGATCTGTAGTAAAAGAGGTAAACTGCTAAAGTAGCCTGCCTGGAGTCTAGAATTGGCATCTAAAACATTTAGTGCAATGTAAAAGGGGTGGTGGTGGTGGGAAGGAGAGGATTCTGTAGTGACCTGTGTCAAGAAAAGATGGGAATACTTTTCTTTAAAAAAACGCAGCAGCTGGTGATTTAGATTCCAAAAAGTGATGCAAAACAGTGCTACACATGCTCTTATCCCAACTTTTTAAAACATCTTGTTGACATCAAATTTAAAATGAGTTACAGTTTCCAGAATACAATTAAATTTCACAGTTATAACATTTCATGTATTATCTTCACTTTTTTATGGTTTGCAAATCATTGCATTCTGATTTTAATCTAATTTTATCCTAAATACTAACTTTTCTGGAAACAGCTGTAACTGCTGTGTATGTGCAGATAATGATGCAGTCAATAAATTGTGAGGGATAACCTACACTGTTGACCCCAAACCCATGCATACACACACATTCACACACAAATCCTAGTCATTTGTCATCTTCTGCATTCCCAAGACTTGCAAGTGTTTGAACTCCCTCCAAGATACTGGCATGGGGGGGGGGGGGGGGGGGGGGGGAAAAAAAAAAGAAACCACAACAGGTTACAA
>JBAMHW010000012.1:6778606-6794028 GCA_037177495.1 Rhadinocentrus ornatus
GTGTGAACCTGCTTTCATCTGTGAAGAGCACAGGGTGCCAGTGGCCAATTTGCCAATCTTGGTGTTCTCTGGCAAATTCCAAACGTCCTGCACGGTGCTGTAAGCTCAACCCCCACCTGTGGACGTCGGGCCCTCATACCACCCTCATGGAGTCTGTGTCTGACCGTTTGAGCAGACACACATTTGTGGCTTGCTGGAGGTCATTTTGCAGGGCTCTGGCAGTGCTCCTCCTGTTCCTCCTTGCACAAAGGTGGAGGTATCGGTCCTGCTGCTGGGTTAGTGTCCTCCTACGGCCTCCTCCACGTCTCCTGATGTACTGGCCTGTCTCCTGGTAGCGCCTTCATGCTCTGGACACTATGCTGACAGACACAGCAAACCTCCTGCCACAGCTCGCACTGATGTGCCATCCTGGATGAGCTGCACTACCTGAGCCACTTGTGTGGGTTGTAAACTCCGTGTCATGCTACCACTAGAGTGAAAGCACCGCCAGCATTCAAAAGTGACCAAAACATCAGCCAGAAAGCAGGAACTGAGAAGCGGTCTGTGGTCACCACCTGCAGAACCACTCCTTTATTGAGGGTGTCTTGCTAATTGTCTATAATTTCCACCTGTTGTCTCTTCCATTTGCACAACAGCATGTGGAATTTATTGTCAATCAGTGTTGCTTCCTAAGTGGACAGTTCATTTTCACAGAAGTGTGATTGACTTGGAGTTACATTGTGTTGTTTAAGTGTTCCCTTTATTTTTTTGAGCAGTGTATATGTTATCGGGGCAAGTCATTATAATATAGGACTTATTGGAATGATGTAATTATTTCCTGTTATCAGCCTAATAATTATCCAGCCGATAGTTATTTTGCATCCTTACCGTTAACACTTAAAAAAAATTGATACCAGATCAGTTTTTTTTTTAAACAAATCTATCACACCTGATTATATGATTCAGTGTTTATATTTTGCAACACTTTACTGGCAGCTACAAAAATGTTTGTACCTAACTCAGGTTCAGCACCCACATTGTACATCCGAGCCATCGTGATGTGCAGAACGATTTTAGGTTTAACTTATTTGTTCTTCAACAAAAAAAATGCTCTGAAAACATTTTCTTTTGTGAATGGGAAGCTATTTTTGTTGACTTATACAAGCATTTGCAATCTATTAAATTATATTTAGAATAATGCAAAAGCTAAACATTTCTGTAAAAAAAAAAGAAAAGTCTGTTAATCTAGGCTCTGCTGTTACAATGATTATATGGGCTAATTAGTTCATAGTCTAATGCAGAGCACAACCTGACAGTACCATCATGTTGGCATATTTTTGACCATATGGTCAGATGGTAACCTCACAAACATGTCACATGACAGCCTCTAAACTGTGGGCCCCTGAGCTTGGCGAATGTGTTTGAGTGGCCCACAATGCAACAGGGTTGACAAGAGCCTCAGATTCACTTTAGTCAGCAGTTGGTTGTGAAAGGGGGCTGAACTCGCTCCTGTCCTCCACCTCTGGGCTGTGTGTGTTTGTGTGTGTGTGTGTGAGAGCTTGTGCTTTTTGTGTGTCTGTTCCAACGGCTAGTATATCCATATGTTGTAGGCTGCACAAACCATCAAAAAACACACTTCTGAAAAATGTCTGTAAGAAAAAGAAGTATTTTGTCTTAACGTAGCTCATTCTGTTGTGTTCACAGATACGACTTTGAGGATGAGATGGAGCCTGAGATGGAGGAAGCTTTTGAGAATTTTTGTTTGGAATCTGAGAGAAAACGACAGCAATGACATGAGAGTGAGCATCTGTGTGACTCAACAAGCATATATTGTAGTTTTCCCACTCATCTTGCTGGAATGTTGAAAAGCAAAGGAAACTAGCTTCGGATAGGCTGAGACTTTCACTGCAAACTAGCCTTCTAACAAAGAGCTGTTCATTCTTGCACTTCTGACACTTCTTTTTTTGTCAGTGTCAATTAGAAAATGGGACAATCAGTTGGAAAACTGTTCAAAATGTTCAGTTTTTTATTATTTTTTTCCCCCTGACATGGAAGCTTTTTGTTTTGGATTTCTTCCTGAAACTTTTTTCTTTTAAGCCTAAACAAAATGTAAAGAGGAAAATGGTGTGCTGTGGATTTTTTAGTTTCTTTCTGGAAGACAGGTTTGTTTAATCAAATATGTTCATATATAGTAACAAATACCCCTCACACATTACAGGTGTGAGGGGTATTTGTTACTATACAAAAAAAAGTCAAATTCTTGGAGAAATGGTAACGTTATGTAAATTGCACTGTAGATAGGTGAGAAGGTTGTAATACTACATACTCTATAAATACAGCGTAGCCCTCATCACTGTTGTGACTGACTTCATGTCATGGTGACCATATAAAAGACAATAAGAATCAATCTCTGGCCTATAAAGCTAGAATTTTAAATGGTCCAAAGTTCTGACAATGCGCTTTGTCTAAATCAAATAAATTTCATGAATGGCTTTTTTATTCTTTCTTTTTTTTCAGATATACACATCTTGTTGGTCAGGGTGACGTAGCTCAGCTGCAAAACAGATTCATTGTTTATCCCAAGACTGAAAGACTGTTTGCCAGAAATCCACAAATCTCATGAAAAGGAATGCTGTTTTATAGTTTGTAAATATTATTTATAGTATTGTTTGCCTGCAATAAATTCTTTATAATGTGAGATTGTTTTTGTCAGTGTTTTCTGTGTTAAAAAGAGACATCTAATGAGCTACATTTTATACGATACAGTAAAATTTGAAACCATTCCTATTTTGTGGATCTGCAAATGGTAGTAATCTAAGTTTATGCCTGGTTTATATACTATTTATCTCTGGAATTGCATTTCTATTTACACAAATCTGTCACTGTGGCATTTCTCATCAGTCATTAATCAAGCAAACAGCAGACTCTTAGTTGTGTCTTAAAAACCACAAGCTCACCCTGCGCTATACTAAAGACACGACAAAACTGAACTTGATTTGTTTCCTGAACAAACTTTGCCATCAACTGGTAACTGTGTGCACAGTCCTTTTCACACAGATTAGTAAAAAAAAATTTAAATCATTGTTAAATTTGATCTTATCAAGCGATACGTGGCTTGCATCATATGTTATTAATGAACATCCTGTCCCAAGAGAATTTGGTAGATCAGCTGTTTCTGACAAACTGTTCAACCAGTCTGGCACCAATAATATGCCATGTTGAAAGTCACTTACATCCTCTTTCTTCCCCATTCTGATGCTCAGTTTAAACTTCACAGTTGTCTTGATCATGTCTACATGACTAAAAACATCGGGTTGCTGCCATGTAATTGGCTGATTAGCTGTTTGTGCTAAAAAACATTTGAGTATGTTCCAATAATGTGGCTGGTGAGTGTATGCAGTGATTAAACTACATAGAAGACTACATACAAGAATAGGTACTGAATGATGTCATATATATATTTATGATTTCATGTGTGGCGGGACTCTAATCAGAGACTGAGTTTACCTAGGGATAATGTTTTATGGACAGGAATAAATGAGTAGGTGCTGGTGTAAAGAGCAGGTAGGTTTAAAGTTGCTGAGATGGTCTGCGAAGAGGAAAAGAACATGTCAATCTCCTGTTGAGGGTTTGCTTACAAAATACAAAACCAAAATATTCACTGACTAAAATCTGATGATTTATAAGGAAAATAATGATTGATTTACTGTTAATTAAATGTATGGCACAGTTCAGGACTTTTGCCACGAAAGTAACATTAAACAATTGGTTTTGCTGTTAATTCATTTTCTACATGGAGATGGAGATGGCCATAGGAAGAATGGACAGTGGCCATCAGTAGCCCAAATCCTTCCAGACATAAACACGTTTTCATCTGTGAGTGGATCTAGTGGCCTCAGGTGCAGCGATGACTGCACTTCAGGTAATTACTTCAAAATTGTGAGCATGTGTAGAATAATAAGAAAATTTTTTCCTCAATTGTCTTCTTTTATGTGCCTTTTAAGACATTACTTATCCCAAACAGTGCTCTAACTCCTTTCAAACAAAGCCAGTAGCTCCCTCCATTTTTAAATCTCAGAGTTGTTTGTCCATTCAGAGAGAGCATAGTAAAAATGGTGGTACAAATATGGCAGCTGCCATGTATGTGGACTACACAATGCAACTTTAAGTTTATTAAAATTTTAATTAAAAAACAAATTGAGGAATTTTACCCAGTGGGGTGAAAATAACTGCAGAAAACATATTTACAGGTTTTTTGTGTTTCTTTTATAAGCAACTCACTTTAATTTCTGTTGAAAAAGGACATCAACTAAAGCAAATCAGGGTTTACTTAAAGCAAATTGTTCCTGTTTATGTGGCTAAGAGGAGTCCAAACATAAAGAGAGAAACTCCCTGGTGTCAAGTCTGCTGAACTAGCCACCTCCGTGTGTTATTAACATTACACAATTTGTTTTGTGTAACCATAAAGAATGCAGGACTCTGCCTCTTCATTGGCTCATGGTAGAAAAGTTGTAACACATGCTAGGAATGGCCTTGAAGATTCTTGGTGGTTGCTTTAGTTGAGAGGAAAATAATAAGCAGTCCTATGATGGCATTCCTTAAAGCTCAACAACACACCACAGATATTTTCCTGTGACAGAGAAGCTCTTTTGTTTTCTACCTCTCGGCATCGACCGTAAAACTTGTAAAACATTGGAGTTTCCTTTAATAATATTTTGCTGTTTAATACTGTGTAGAATTATTTAATCAGTACACTGACATTCTGTTGACCCACTAATGTGGGATACATGCCATACTGTAGTTATTTGTCATATTTTGAATGTTTTTACCGCATTAATCCACTGTACTTTACAGTAGAATAGCTTGCTCTAAAGTTAATTGTTCACATCTGCCAGTTGTTACAGTTTACTCAGTAAAACTGGAAACGACATGTCTGCCTTTAATTTACTGCCATGCAACTGTGGCGCTTATCCAGACCACAGAGTGATCAGTGCATACCGTTTTGCTGTACATTTCATATATGTTTTCTTTTTTAACATAAGAAAACAGGAACAAAAAGAATTTCTTTGCAAAGAAAGTTTGAGTTAGGGCCATATGTCAGGTGTTGAGAAAGCACATGGCACGTTACTGATATCAAGCATCATCATTGTCACATTTGCGAAAAGCTATATTCATCACTTCTCCATTGCGTTGTGGAAAATGTATTACTACACATAAAAAAATGGCCATGTGACAGAATGATAACTTCACCCATTCACATCACTGCACCAGCATGTCTGTGTGCAGTTGTGAGCCCCTGTGAGCCAGCTGGATGTGACTCTGGCTCACAATGCAAACCAGGCCTGGAGATTCCCATTGGTCAGCAGATGGGTGTGAAAGAGGGATTAGCACTGCGCTGCAAACCAGTCACCCACACCTCTGTGAGTGTGTTCCTGTGTGTGTATATTCACGTCTTTGTAAACCAGTAATATATTTCTTATGTCTGTTGTAACATATTCCAGAAAGGCAAGATGTTTGATTTGTGCTTGCGTACCTACTGTGTGTTTATTGTCCATGTTAATTGACCTGGTGTTTAATGCATAATTATATTTTTTATTTAACTTCATGAAAATGACAAATGGAAAAAAAGAAGGAAATATCAGTAAAGTAAATCACCATAGAGAATGATGATTTATTTGACAAATATTCCTTCCTTTATTATGTCTCAGCAGTAGTTAATAATGCCTAAGTAATCTGTCATGTGTTGTTAATCTATAGTTTACTCTAAATATTAAGACATGCTGCATTAAACTCTGAAATTAAAGTACATTATCACTTTTACCATGACAGTAAAAAAATAATTAAAAATTGGTACCAAAAAAAGTACCACATTCTGTCACACTATTATTTATAACCAACCCTCCTCATAGGGGATTTTTTAAAAACATGCCCACAGTGCCTTATATGGTCAACAGGAACCTCCACCACTGTCTCAGCTGTTTCAAGATTCTTCTTTCGATTGTTTCACATGATGTAAGAAGGCTGTCTGAAACTTTAAGCGCTGCTGTAGGTAAAATAATATACAAATAAGGGGAATGTAGGAATATCCTGTTGTCCGATAAGCATATTTCTCAATTCAAGCCTCATCAGCACAGCTATCCAAACAGAAAACCAGCCTTTTCCAGGATCTACTTATCACTTCCACACAACTGCTGAAATTGCCTAAACTTGGTCAATTTAAATACTCAAGGTTGTCCAGCTCAGCCGATGACTTACATGTGAGTCACAGCTACACAAACAGATGAGGTAGAAAAGACTTCAGCTGAAATAAATAAGGGTTTTGAGTTTGAGGCCTATGTCTGCAAGTGTTTTTGGACACTGGAATGGATCATTTACAGGTCCAGTCTCCAAGTTGCGCCCAGCTAATAGGTAAATGAGTGACAGTATGCTGTGATTGCTACATGGATTCTTATCTAATCTCTGTAGGTTTACTTCACAACTCCTAGAGTTTTTTTTCCAGACTAAAGGCTGAGTAATTGCTTTTAATTCATTTTTAGACATGTGACATGAAATAAATTGTTAGTTTAAATATTTTTAACTGTAATTTTTAAATTTGATGTGGACTGTTCTTTATCATTTCACAGGACTTAGAGAGGACACTAACCATTACCCTGGAATTCTCTCATGGCAGAAGAATCTGTTAGAATTGACAGAGTGGAACAAGTTATATTTAATTTGTTGGATAATGAAGGAATAAACTTGAGAACAAGAGAGTTCAATCCAGTATTTAAAGTGTTTTGGCTCCCAGTGGTTTCCCAGCAGATTCTGGCACTTTTAATGAAAGCAAGGTTTGCAATTATGTGTCAGCTTATTTGGAAAACAACAGCAATAACACATCATCTCCAATGACTAATACTATAATATTGCAGCCATTTAAAGTTTGTCAGTGCACAAGAGGCAGCTTTGGGGATGGCAATTTAAAATAAGCGTTTTAAAAAAAAAATACCATCTAGGTTTGGTTCCTCTGGCAGGATAACATTGGGAAGGAAAAGGATTATGATCAAACAAGTGATTCCAGTTACAAAATAATAAGTTTCTTAAGCTTTGATATCTGTTGTGTGTCATTGTCAAACAAATCTTTTCCACATCTCCCACAATACAACCAAAATCCTTCATTTGACTCTCCTCTCTTCTTAAAGGCCTGCATCCTTTAAATTCCACAACCCCAGTTTAAAATGAAGCCTTTCTGTTAAAAATATGAAGCCAAGATGATGAGGGTAATTTTCTCCAACTTCCTCAAAAACCATCAAAGACATATTACAACTGCTGTTAGTATCTGTTCTGTAAAGAGATTATTTACTAGAAACAATGAAATTATGAGTTGTGTGCTCACCAGACAAATTAAATTTTGTAAAATTCTCCTTGTTGAGCAACAAAAGCCAGATCAAATTCTTTCCAAATTGTTTAGGAATGACGGCACTGATTGAAAGTTAGCTTTCTATTAACTCTTTTGCCACAGTGGCTTTCCAGAATGAATAATATGACATCATTAATTGGTTTCCAGTCAAGGAAAGAGGCTAAGAGACTTTTGGTTTGTGTTAAATAATGTCACATAACAAGAATTCTATTGTTAGGGATTTGCTTTAATATTTTAATTTCCAAATATAGAACTGTTATCATAACCATAAGTCACTACACCACAATGAATGCTGAAAATGTTGCCTTTAATGGTGATTAGTCTTAACTTTTTAGATGTCAATAACCCATTTAATTATTTATTTAAGATGTATTGATTTCAGTATTGCTCAAAGAGGAGCTCTGCTATGAGGATTAAAGCAGATTTCAAGTAAAGATGATGCAGTTGGACAAATTTTGCAATCTATTGTTTGATTTTCAAGATTCTACCTGATTATCATAAAATCCTAAGACTTCAACCTGAGATCAGCCACAAATCTTGTTCTTACTGAACTTTCTTTGAGTCTGTTCAGGCAAACTATTTCCTTTCTTTATTTATTTTCCCTGAAATTCAACCACTGAGTGGATGACTGGGTGATACTTGTGGCCAAAGTTTTGTTATCGGCAGGTAAAAGGAAGAGCTCAAGTCCTTATAAGGACATCCATCCGGTGCGTCACCTCTGACTCGCTGGTTCAGAGCCCCAACTTTGACAAGTGCGGAGGCTTCGTTTAACCACACCAAACAAATGGAATAAAGATGAGGATGGACCACATCACGTCGGGGAGCATCTTCTTTGTTATAATAGTCATTGGTAAGTCAAGCATTTATTTTCTTGGACTTTTCATTTTGAGACTACATGTCGCCCTTTTTTAAAGACTGTCAGAATAAAAACGGACTGTACTCTGCGTAGGCAGCTGTAAACAGTTTTTATAAGGTCTGAGTCTGAAAGTTGGACGAGTCTTCTGTTATTGCTTTATATGCAGTTAGGTCACGGTTTTATAATCGTTTATCCAATCTGTGGATGATCGCATGAACGCACAGCGTGAATGCACTAGTAGAATTTGCTTAGAGATATATACATGTCCTTATTATTAATATTATTATTAATTTCAATTGGGCTTAACTTTACCCAGCAACTTTTTATGCGATTAATCGTTCGCATCAGCTGTAGTCAGCCCGCATAAAGTAGGGCTACTGGCTCTCATTGGGGGAAAGTTAGACTATTTCAGTTTTTGTAGACCGCTTTGTAAAGGAAACAGAAAGTTAACATGTCTTGTACTCCAGAAAAAGTGATCAGGACAATGAGGGAGGTAAAAGTGTTCTTTTGTGCTACAGGTAAACAGGCGTGGTACGAGACAGCACTGAAGGTCTCTTAAGTCGAATATCCATCCACATTCCTCTCCCCGCTGAATGAGGGGAGTGCAGGCTGATAGTTGAGCTCAGCCTGTTTGGACTTGTGGTTCTGCTAGCTCAGGATGTACTCAGTCATAATCTGGCAAATTCCACCTGAGAGTGTTCAGAGGATGTGAAGATGTTGAAATGTGTTTTAAAGCAAACTGCAGCGCTACAATGAGTCAAGATGTAATATGTCTTTCTTTTTTTTCTTCTTCTTTTTCTTCTTTTAACTTTAAGTGTAAATGATTCAGCTACACTTGACACAAAGGAGGAAGTCAAGGTGTCTGACTAAGCTGTTGGCCATTAACATCGATATTAAACCCATCTCCCAAATGCATTTTATTGGGAAAATCTTTTTTTTCTTCTTTGCTGCTGCAAGACACTTAACATACATAAACCACTATCTAATGAGATGCCGATACTGGTATAGATAGCGTATACAGTAATCTTTTTTTTTTATTAATTACAAATGTCATAATTGCAAGTGTCATGCCACATCCTCTTTCTCTTCCACCAGCTGACAGAATTTTCCTGTCACAGACCTTCAACGTTGGCACAGCTGGGGCAAAGATATTCAGTGGCCCAGCAGTGGAGGAGTTTGGCCACACTGTCCAGCAAGTGACAAATCATCAGGGAAAATGGTAGGAGTTTAAATCATCACATATGGATTTTATTTAAAAGGGAGGAGTTTGATTCTCTCCAGGAGTACTTTATTTAGTAGTAATATCTGGCTTCACCAAGGTCCTACTGAAGAGTCTAAAGGCCAGACCAAAGACTTAAGAGTTTCAAACATTTCTCAAATAATGTCTTTTTAGAAAGTGAGTGGCATGCAAACCAGTCTTTAATGCATTAGCAGTTTATTCACCACACTAAAAGATGGCTCAACCACAAGTTTAACTGGTTTTATGCACTTGAGGAGTAAAAACTGCCTTGGTTTCTATGTGATGTATTTTAATCTTTTCCTCTCACCCTCTGTTTAACAGCAGTGACGATATGGCTGTTGTGGTTTTCATGCTGATTCTGCATACTAGTTTTATCTAACTGTGCCCAGCGGTGTGTGGGCAAAATGGTAGCAGGAGATAGCTCAATTCTAAATTAGCTTATTTTGGGAGATGTTTATATGTCTGGCTGATAGTGAACTGATATTGTTGATGCTTTTGTATTGTAATCGTGTACAGTCCAGTAGGTCAAAATAAAGATCTGGCATTTTTCTGCCATTTGTAAAGGTTATAAATGGCTGGTAGAAGCAATCATTAAAAGCCAGTGTTGTGTGGACCCAAGCCTGTTGTAGCTAAGCTTTTCAAGCTACAACTCTTTGCACTGCATTTATTGCTTTAATAGGAATAGGATATGTAGCCTGGTCTATTGGCCAGTGTTATAGGTTAGCTTGTCGCTGGAAGCTTAAAACAACACACAAAAGAACATTTTTTTTTAAATTTTTTTCTCCTATAAATACTGAGCTTAGAATTTTGCACCCAGTTGGACATTTCTGAATGATAAAATCCACTGAGCAACCACATAAATCTTATCACTATTGTTTCATAAATTATGCTGTCCCCTACTAACTATGTAGACACAGACATGTTAAAACAGAATATTATACAGAGCTGTATAATCCAGTGCAGATATGTCTGATTAAATGATAATTTCTTAGAACTGCCAGAAGGATTTATCTGCTATCTTCTAATGAATGCACCCTTCAGCTAACAGATCTCCAAAGACAGTCAAATAACAAGTTAATACAAGACTGGGAAGTGGAATTAGAAAATCCACAGATTTAGTTTATTATTATGGAAG
This sequence comes from Rhadinocentrus ornatus, assembly GCA_037177495.1. NCBI lineage: Eukaryota > Metazoa > Chordata > Actinopteri > Atheriniformes > Melanotaeniidae > Rhadinocentrus > Rhadinocentrus ornatus. The sequence continues at coordinate 6,789,213 of JBAMHW010000012.1, forward strand.
AATGGTTTCAAGGTATGTTGGGCATGAACACACAGACCACATTTCACATTGACCAGTAGGTTTGACATTGGTCAACAGATTGTATCCAACACAGAAAGATATTTAAACCCCCACACCTTCCTTATTATTATTTAAATGCACATTTTAATTCTAAAACACCATCTGACCAGCAACCACAACCCTTTACTTGTGATGCAAACATTCCTGCCATCTTTACAGCAGTGGGAATGTTGCCATTTTTAACATTTACTTAAACAATTGCAAACTTCAAACATGTCTGGATTTTTCTACACTCACTGCACACTCACAGGATAACTCACTGTCTGAAGGAGTGTCCCATAGTCCATAACTGAGGGAAGGTAATTGTAGTGCCTCACTGTAGATTCCTATATTACACAACATTGATACTAAATATTTCCTGCTCTGGAGCTACAAAAGACAAATGCTATATCACACATCTTATCATTTTCCTGGTTGTGGTAACTTCAGTTACAGTATGATGCATCTGATGTGCAGATTAAGTGGCTGGAGGGGATGTTCTCTTTGGGATCTTGCACAATCTCATTCCCGTACCTACTGTTAAAAGAAAAGAAAAAAAGTTACATGTTGACACTTGCTCACAACAGGAGTACAAAAACAGAGTTTTAAACTCAGACTGATATTTATGTACAATTTGAATTACATTTTAATCACAAAATTAAATGTTCCCTTTTTATATGTGCTTTAGGCAGTAAAAAAAAATAAAATATGTCTGTTATTCCATTAGGCTCCATCTACAGATATGACTATGAAAGCATCAAAATATTATTGCTTTTTTGCAGGCTCCTGGTCGGTGCTCCTTGGAGTGGTTTCAGTGGAAACAGGAAGGGGGATATTTACAAATGTCCAGTCTCAGGATCCAGAAACAACTGTGATAAGCTCAATTTTCAAGGCAAAGTTTACTATTTTGTTTTTTAGCTTACCTCATAATCAGCTAACATGCTCCATTATCTGCAAAATTCCTAAATAAAACTGAAAGTATGGGTCTTCTTTAAAGATTTGGGGATCCCTTTTGGCTTTAATTTCTAAGAAGTTAAAAAAAAAAATTAAATAATAGCATTTTTTAAAAATTGCATATTTTTTTATGCATGCACTGAAGTTTTGATAAAAGATTGATTATTTTAATTGCATATTTCATTTATAACTATAATCTCAATGCTGTTATCCTTTCCACTTTATTCACAGATTCTGTTAGTATTCCAAGTGTTAAAAATGTCGACGTTAATATGTCCCTGGGCCTTACGCTTACCCGGATGACCCCAATCAGTGGTTTAGTGGTATGTTTGTTTGCATGTGTGTGTTTTCATGCAAATTCTAGGAAGGAAACTGTGGTATATAGCAGTATGCTTGCATTCATGCATGTTCATCATTTGATGCAGTAGCCTTCATTTACTGCACAATATTTTCATTACAAGAAAAAAGATGCCTGGATGATACAGCAATGTTTTCAAGAATTGTTTTTATCCTGATATAGCGTTTAATGACAGTAACAACAATGGACATCCATTTCTTATCTCTGTATATCTGTTACAGATGTGTGGTCCTCTATGGGGACAGCAGTGTGGGGATCAATACTTCTACCCAGGAATATGTGCAAAATTGAACCCCCTCTTTCAACCTCAACCCGCCTTCTCTCCTGCAGTCCAAAGTAAGTCAGTTTTATTTATTTATTTATTTATTTTTTTTTCATACCTTAATCTGCATTAATCATCGTGTTAACTAATTTGGATTTGGTTATATTTTTAATCCATTTTCATGACATATTGCCTGCTTTCTTTATTTTGTTTGTCACCTTCTTCTTGAAGTAATTTTTTTTCTTGTAAAGTTGGCTAATGATTAGCTGCCATTTTAATTTAAGAAATAATCAATGTAAACTCATTCCCATGTCATTGCTAATGATCATTCAGTTCAGTTCAGTTCAGTTTATTTGCCATTTGCAGAAAAGAAACCACACTGGATAACGGTAGCAAAGAATTCAAAGTGCACTGCCAACATTTACCAGACAAAACATAGAAACACAGGCCTAAAAATACAAAGAAACAATAAAAACACGATATAAATAAATAGCAGTAAAAGAAGTAGCAAAAACAGTAAAGTGCATGTCTGAGATATTACATACGTAAGTGTATTGTTCAAAGTCATGACAACTTGTGGAAAAAAAGTTTAGTATGACGAGATGTAGTGCATTTAATTTACCTGAGGACAGTAGGTCGAACATCTCTGTAGCAGGGTGGCAAGCGGGATCATTGATGATCTGTAAAGCTCTTGTTAAGAGCCTAGATTTATATATGTCCTCCAGAACTGGTAGCTCACAGCCTATCGTCCTGTGAGCAGAGCGAACCCCTCTGTTTAAAGAATTCGTTTCTCTGTTCATTTCTTTTGGTTTAACTTTTTGTAAAGTGTCTTTTGAAAATTCTCAGTTCCTGCTTTTGAGTATTACAGCAGTAACCTGGTGCCCCAGATGGATTATTTACCAAAGTACCATTTAAGTCCTCCAAGTTTAGAAAAGGAGCAACACTTTCCGTAAAAGTGGTTAGCGAGTGATTGAAAGAAGAGAATTCTGCTGATTTAAAAGGTAGAAACAACCATTTTCAGCCCTTCGTGATTTTTTTTAAGCTGGTGATGCTTCTTCTTCTTGATGCTGATGTCACTTTGAATCTACCACTACTGCCTCCATCTGTAGTTTAGCAAACGCCACAATGTCCTGTTGGTTGGCCATCACCAGTTTGTCAGTCTGGATATGGAGGTCCCGCAGGATCTTAGCACTCTCATTTTCTACTACTTTTCGAGGTATCTCTTACTATTACTTCAGGACTTTCAACCCATCAGCACATAAACCGAAGGCATGCCTGCTTGGAAGCATCAGGTATTAGGGAAATGGGAGAGTTTATAAAGGTTAGACTAGACACTTTCCTGTGGTTTGATTGTAGGTTTTACTTCAATCCATAATCACAGCACAGGTGTTGTTTAAAAACAAACTTTTCAGGCTGCAGTTACATACAAGAATCAGTTGATTCCTAGGGATTTTCACAATTGGGCCACAGAATCCTTTGCACTTTTTGGGTCATCTGCAGTTGAAAAGAAACAGTTAAATTCTGTAGACAACAGAGCTAACTTCTCATTAGCCCTAAATGTGCAGCTACGCAGACAGTGCTGCACTCTTGGCTTGAGATAAAGCAGTTTAACTCTGCCACTTCATGAGCATATGCTCCCTCTCATGACTCCCTTAGCATGTGGAGGACCAATGGACATTGTGATTGTTTTGGATGGCTCAAACAGCATCTATCCATGGAAACCAATGACAGATTTCCTCATGAAATTAATACCTTCGCTAGACATCGGACCCCAAAATACACAGGTGAGACTGGCACTGTATTGATTAGAGCTGGAAATTTAAGCTTAGAAAGCTCATTTAATCATGTTTCCTTTCATAGTAAATATTGCCCCTCTCTATGATTCGTCACATGTCATTTTCTTTTACGTATCATGCCAGGTCAGCGTCATTCAGTATGCAGTTAATCCCCAGTTTGAATTCAAAATGAATGATTATACAACTAAAGAGCAAGTGATTGCAGCAGCATCCAAAATCAAACAGATATATGGTCAGTCTACTAACACCTTTCATGCGATACAATTTGCCAGGTTGGTGTTTACATTCTTAATCATTGCATGTGTTTTGTTAATAGATTCTTTTTTCTGAACTTGTATAACTGATGGCTTGAATTTTTTTAATTTGCTTATAAAAAATATTTCTTCATTTGCCTCCTGTTATTTTATGACAAAACCAAAACCTTAAAATGAGGCCTATTTTTGTGCTCCTCAGTCAGTGGGGTTTCCATGTAAAAAATGGTGGCCGAACTGGTGCCGCCAAGGTAATGGTGGTTGTCACTGATGGTGAGTCACATGATGAGGATTACAGAGAGATCGTCATTGCAGACTGTGAGAGGCAAGGCATCACCCGCTTTGGTATCGCGGTATGTGTTCTTCTGTCATTTATGTGCTGTGTTAACTGAATTCTTTTAAGAGTGGGGAATTAGATGGCTGTGGTAATCATTTCATATTGGCAACCATAATGGAGGGCCTCAGAACTTTTTTCTCTGCCAGCTATACAACTATACAACTACTGGACAAAATACAGCATCTATTCTTTATTTTCGTTGTTGCTGTTTAGAAAACAGTAACCTTTCGCATTTTTAATATTTAATATATTTATATTATTTTCAACCAAATTTAGAATTAAACTATGCAAGATGTATGTTTTATCACACAGAGCAGCAAATCTTTAAAATTAGCTTCGTACTTAAACCTCTTTTTATGTGACCCTAAACTTAATTGTTTTTCCATTTTTTTTCCACAGGTCCTGGGTTACTACACCAGAAACAATATAGATACAAAAAATCTTATAGAAGAAATCAAATCTATTGCCAGTTTACCCACAGAGAAGTATTTCTTTAATGTGTCAGAGGAGGCAGCCCTTTCCACCATCGCTGGAACGCTGGGGAACCGCATCTTCAACATAGAGGGTGCATATTTATTCTATTTTTTGTCCTGTTTGTGTGCATTCTTTATACCTATCAATGAATCTTCTTCATACTGTAACACACCTGTCATCCCGATCCTTCTCAATGGGAGATAAAAAGGAAATATGTTTATTTTTAAATCTATGTTTCTTGCACTTATCCTGATTCTTGATATGCTCCCATTTTTTCTTTCTTTCTTTCTTTCTTTCTTTCTTTCTTTCTTTCTTTCTTTCTTTCTTTCTTTCTTTCTTTCTTTC
>JBAMHW010000012.1:6794128-6833180 GCA_037177495.1 Rhadinocentrus ornatus
TTTCTTTCTTTCTTTCTTTCTTTCTTTCTTTCTTTCTTTCTTTCTTTCTTTCTTTCTTTCTTTCTTTCTTTATTTTTTGCTACTGATGCATACATTATGCTCTGTTCTTACAAGGTACTGGAAAAAGCGGGGATAGTTTCCAGATGGAGATGTCCCAGGTTGGATTCAGCGCTCACTATTCTAGCCAGCAGGTACACTGAAGATGCAACATTGGAAAACTGATGCATTAGCCATTTGACACTAAGCTGAACCACTAAATTATTTAGCAGCCAATTCAAAGTACCATTTTGAGATTTCTAAAAGCTAAAGCAAGAATAAATCTCATCACCCCCTTTAAGATCAACCATCTTGCTGTACCAGTGTGGCAACCTTCTGTCTTGTAAATGTTTTGTTTGGGAGCAACTCCCTTTAACAAAAATTATACACTACTATCTTTTGACTGGGCTTTTTGCTGTTTCAGGATGTGATGATCCTCGGCGCCGTGGGAGCCTACGCTTGGAGTGGGACTGTTGTCCATCAGACTGGGTCTCAAGTAAACATTCTTCCTTTCTCAGCCTTTGAGAGAATACTGCAAGACAGAAATCACAGCTCATTACTAGGTAATTTTTTTTTACAGTTGTTCACTGCATTTATTTGATCATCTTATTTTAAATCAGTGTAATGTTGGATGGAGAACAATATATTTAGCAGCTACATCTGAGGTATGCAGTTTGTTTTGTTTGTTTGTTTTACAACTGTGTCTGAGCAGAAAAAATCACATTTCCCCTTAACAGTTTATGTAGTTGGTGCAGGTTGTTGTGTAAGGAGGACCCAGATGCACTTATGCAGGAGATGGGCATGAAAAAGAAAGGCTTTAGTTACTACTGACCAACAAAAAATCCATGGTTTGTGATTGTTTTAAGATTAAATCTAAAATTGTGTAAAAACAAGCCAAGTACAACTGGACAGTATAAAACAGAGCTGGTAGCTACAGGAAAGAATTATGTGTCAGAAAGTGCGGGTAATCTAGCATATGACATTTATGTAGCTTTGTGGTTTGCCAACTTCCTCTGTGTCCTCACCACTTCTGTGATGGTTTGTCCATATTCTGAGAAAAAGGGCATGATGGAAAAACTCTTTAAATATACTAGTACTTTTTTTCAAAGCACCTGTGACATGACGATGTGTCAGCAAAGGAAGAATAATTCCATTTGCAGGCTTGGGGTAGTAGACAACCACTGTTTATTGTAACATTCTGTACGCCAACCATTCCAACATCCCTCTGTGCAGTCCAAACAGTCTGCTTGGCAACACTTCCTTTATATGTCCTGAATAGGCCTATCATAGCAGACTTCTGAAAAAGTAAATTAACAAAATTATTAATAAAACATCGTTATACTAAAACACGTTCTACTCAGTTCTACAGCTTATAAAGTACAATTCAAACAGGATCATAGAAAACCAGACAATCTATTTGTACAATCCTCAATGTCCACCTTTTAACTTCTAATTTCATCCATTGAATTATTCAGTCAAGACTGAGAGCATGCCCACACACACCTTCTGCAAGAGAAATCCATGGTATACAGGTCTCCTCATTGAACAATAGCCAAAATTCTTTCTTAGAAGAAACACTTTGGCAGGGAATGATTAACATTACACAAATTAGAAAAAAACAGTGGAAGGTGGGTGTCCATAATTCACCTTTGTACACAAGAGGCACACAAGAGCTCAGAAGGAAGTTAGTACCTTCTAACAGCACTATTTAAATTATAAATATTCACAAATCTTGTTTACATTATTGGATATTGTTTGTGGTTATGAATGTGTATATTATGTGCATAATGATAAACATTTATCATGTAAGGCATAGTGAAATTAGATATCATGACACTACACTAACTGCAACTCCACTGAGTTCTCAGTCTGATAGCTGTCTATCAGCAAAAGCAATCAAAAACATCTTTGCATGTTCAGAGCCTTTTGTTTTTGTTTTTATTATTATTATTATTATTATTATTATTATTATTATTGTTATTATTTTATTATTATTATTGTGATTCCTCTCAAATAAAGTAAGTTAATGTGGCATGAAAAGTACATTTCTGCTAAAATGTTGCAAAGGGCAAACTACGTATAATAAAAATCATGAAGAAAAGCATTGTAACCATGGTTTTAAAAACTATGCTTCAGTAAATCTTTTGCGTTTTCCATATTCCACTGCTGTTTCTATGAAAATGGTGTCCAGTCCAGGTGCCAGTAAATGTGCTTGGGTTTTTCTGCAGGCTACTCCGTCACCACACTGAGTGATGGCTCTACAGAGTACTTTGTGGCCGGTGCACCTCGCTCCAATCACTCTGGACAAGTTGTTGTTTACACCATCAGCACTCAGAAGGAAACTGCTGTCATTGATTCAGAAAGAGGGAAACAGGTACTGATGTTGCAGGATGGAGCGTTCACATTTACACTCAAAAGACAAAAAATGTAATTTAAAGTGTGATTTAAAAAATCTCATCAATTAGAAATTGTTGTTATAGATTGGGTCATATTTTGGAAGTGTCCTGTGCTCCCTGGACGTTGACAAAGACGGGGTGACTGACCTCCTGCTGGTTGGGGCCCCCATGTACATGAGCGAGCTGAAGAAAGAGGAAGGCAGAGTCTACCTCTTCTCTGTCACCAGGGTAACAAAATGTCTCTTTTAAGAGCATAAAGATAGGAATTCATTCATACATTTCTAACATAAAAAGGAATGTCAGGATCGCTTTATCACACACATCTCCCAATCTAAAGGGTATACTGAACGAGCAGGGATTCCTCAACGGTCCACCTCCAATTGAGAATGCCCGTTTTGGAATGGCTATCTCTGCCATTCCTGACCTTGATCTCGACGGTTACAGTGATGTTGTCGTTGGAGCTCCACTAGAGGACAAAGGGAAAGGTGTTATTTACATCTACAATGGGCATAAGAAGACACTAAACAAACAGTTCACACAGGTATGGCAAGAAACGGTGGTGTTTACACAAAATCTGACAGAAATGGTTTGCTTTGGTTGTTTGTATGATTTTGGAGCCAAAGAAGAACAATTAGAAATCGATATATTATATTCTAAACTCATTTAACATGATCCACCTGATTATATTTATTCTTTTAGAGAATCTCTGGCTCCAAACTGGATCCTGGGCTACAGTACTTTGGAAGGTCTCTAGATAGCTACGGAGATCTGAATGATGATACCCTCCCTGACATCTCCATCGGTGCTTATGGTAAAGTGGTGCAGCTCTGGTGAGTTTTAGCAGCACATTGTGCAGGAGCAATAAATTGAATACATAAATTACAGTGAATTACTATGGATTAAAGTGGAGCAGAAGCTCCATCATTAAACCTGTTATTTTAGAACTTGCAAGCCAGACTATAATTTGAGAACTTTTTTTCAGGTCCAGAGGCGTGGCAACTGTTACAGCTACGGCGTCTTTCAATCCCGACAAAATCAACGTTTTCAACAAACCCTGCAGCATTAATGGTCGCAAGCTTACATGTTTCAACACCAAACTGTGTTTCAGTGCTGAATTCAGACCCAAGAACCCTGTTGGACCCATTGGTAATTCTGATTGTTTGTTACATTTATTGAGAATATTTAGATTGTTGTTGTGAAAATGACTGAAACAATAGAGGATGATGATTCTGCTGCTTTGATTAAAGACAGCTGATTTAGCTAGCACAGATAGGTGAAATTACATATTTAAACATTTTTAAGTTTTTGACAAAACTTTTTCATCAATAACTCCTTATTTCACAACCTAAACCAAAGTCCTTTTCTTGCAGCCTCCTACTGAAACACACCCAATGAAATGTCCTAACTATAAGCATGAAATCAAATGAGCTGAGGTTATTTCTCAGTGTTAATATGGATATTAAAATGACATCAGCATTAAAAAAAAAAAAAAAAAAAAAAAGAAAGATTAACCTCAGATTTCACAAATTTCTTCCAGATCTGTCATACACTTTGACTCTGGATGCTGACTTGCAGGATTCAAGAGTGGCATCAAGAGGACTATTTACAAAAAATAATGAACGCTTCCTGAAAGACAAAGCAAAAATTTCTTCAACAGCTCTGTGTCAAGACTACCAGGTTTATGTTCAGGTAAAGGTTGAAGATGGGCATGTTCAAGCCTGCAGATATATGACTCCAAGTTGGTTTCAAATTCCAGTTCTTAGGTGTTTTTAATCATATTTCTTGTTTTATTCATGCATTTAACAGGAGACTCCAGACTTTGTTAATTCCCTTAGTCTGAAAGTAGAAATTGAGCAGGAAAACGAGGAGGTGAACCCTGTTCTTAACATGTTTTCTCCAAGTGCCTTTGAATTCTTTGTAAGTAACAAACACATCATATTGCCTCTGTTTTATATGTTTTATTTTATTTTACAAGGAATAATTCAGCGTAGCAAAGACTTCAAAGTGTTTGTTAAAGTGTTTGTACAGCCACCTTAGATAACATGCTTTGTCTGTGTAATAATTACCAGGTTGCTTAACTTAGTCATGCAACTGTTTTGTGCTCATCGAATGTAGTAAACATATAATCAGTTTCTTTTTGTTCCAGTACACAAGCATTAGCCGTGTATCCTGCTCAATTTCTTGTCCTCTTCTTGCTTCAGGTCCCCTTCACTAAAGACTGTGGCTCTGATGATGTGTGTGAGAGTGATCTGGTGCTAAGTGTGAAGCCAGACACAAAGGTGTCCAGGTAGGAATCGCTGAGCTTCCACAAGTGTTTAGCACTTAATTTAAAATCTAAGGCTTGATGTGTACAAAATGAGCAACATGCAGTATCACACATGTAATTTTACAGGTAAAGATTGAAAGAGCTGATAATAACTTGAGACATTATAATCTGTTTGTAGGAGAACAATCTTGGGTAAAGCTGTTTTTGGTTTTGTTTTTGTGTTGTTTTTTATACAGCCCCTCACAGTTTTTAGAGATAATATCTGTGTTTTTATATCTGGTTCTCTCAGTGGTTTTGTGTTTTCTCCATGACAGTGTAATTAAATCAGACCTGCAGTATTCTGATGAAGCAACTGAGTATCTGAGTGTTAATAATGTCTAACTTTTCCTAGTCACAGTTATCAAGAACTATATCAGAAAAATGGGTTATCAAAGTAACAGCTTCAAAAGCCTGTAATTTTCTAACAGAGTAACAACTATGACCCAGTTATAATATCGCATCAAGGCATCCTGCAGTACAAACTTGTAACAGACAATAAAAAATATGTGCGGATAGCACAAAATCTGAAAATGTTCTGTTTATTGTTATGCCATGGTAACTCATAACAACCATTACAAAATTTTCTATTTTCTCCGTTTACAAGTCTGATTTAATGGCCAATAACTATTACAAATCCGAGCCCATAAAACGGTTATGTCACACATTTCAGCTTGGAAAAATCTTAAATTATTTGTCTTGCATGTACTTCACTCACATGAAAGGACATGAATTATGACTTCAAAGAGACCATGCAATAGCTTTTTAAAATGTTTGTGGTTATGCAGCTTCTATTTTGTGTTGCATGCTTCTTTTTGTATTTCCTAGTTAGTGTGGTTTGTTACAAAGGTCCCACATTTTGGGAAAATAAAAAGTTTGCTCCTTTATTCTGTGGCATGCTTAATTTACACAAGTGCAGAGAAAAGCGTTCTGTGTCCTTGTCTTGCAGCTCTGCTCCCATTCTGGTCAGCGCTAATAAAAAAGAACTGACATTTGAAGTCATTGTGAAGAACAAAATGGAAAATGCATACAACACGCAGGTCACCGCCAAATACTCCAGCAACCTTTACTACTCCTCAGTCTTTCCTGTGAGTGAAAAAAGCCTTTTATTAACATGATGCTGATGTGGATAAGATTATGTGCTTTCCCTGAATGTAAATAAGAACAGAACACAATGATTTATAAAACATCAAAATCCCTGTTACATTTTGCCATTTCATGGAAATATTTGCTCATTTAAATGGCAGAATCACATCTCAAAAAAGTTGGAACACGGGTAACAAAAGGCTGGACAAGTCATTAACACAAATCAAAAACAACTGCAGGATCATTTCACAACTAATTAGGTTTGCTGACATCAAATCAGTAAAATGACTGCGCATGAAAGGAGCACAATAGAGAGGCAGAGCCTCTTAATGTAAAGATGGGTATCATGGACATGATTCTCTGCTGGAAACCACTGTATGGGCTCAGGACCAGTTCCAGAAATCACTGTCTGTGAACACAGTTCACCATGCAATTTAAACATCTAAACCTCTATTATACAAAGAAGACAAAAGATGAGAGGGAACATGCAGCTTCTTATCAGTAGAAAGCCTGCATCTCTGATGGTGAGAAGTTGCATTAGTACCTATGGCGAGGTAGCTTCTACACACATCTATGAGGGCACCATCAATGCTGACAATTAAATGTTTTACACATGCAAGCATCTTGACAAAGTCTCTTTCAGGAAAGGCCTTGCAGATTTCAGCAAGATCATGCTAAGCCACATACCACATTCAACACAACAGCATGGCTTCGCAGGAGAATAGTCCTGGTGCTGAACTGGTCTGCCTGCAGTCCAGACCTTTCACCGATAGAAAACATTTGGTGCATCATGAAGCAAATCCAGCAACAAAGGCCCAGGACTGTTGAGCTGCTAGAATCCTGCATCAAACAAGAATGGGACAACATTCCTCTCCTTCAACTCCTTAAACTGTTTGTCCTAATTTCCATTGATTTACAAACAGTTGTTAAAAAAATGGATGATACACAATCAATCACTCTGTTTCAACTTTTGTGAGATGTGTTGTCAACAAATTCAGTGTTCTGTTGGGAGTAAAATATGGGTTTATAAGTTTTGCAAATTATTGTATTTTGCATTTATTTACATTTTACACAGCATCCCAACTTTTCTTGGTTTGGGAGTTATAGTGTTTAATCAGGTATTTATGGAAATTGCATTGTATTGTTAGCGTGCTAAATGTCCAAGCCATTAACTTATAATGTGCCTTAATGTACTTTATGTTACAGACCGAAGGAGTCAAATGCACCTCAACACAACAACATACTGTCACTTGTCAAGTGGGATCCCCAGCACTTAAAAAGAACCAAGAGGTATGTGGGGCAGACATACTCTTTGACAATATCAGCATATTCATTTGTGTCATTACAGAAAAATAAAAAAAAAATTCACTTTGCAGGTGAAATTTGAGATCAGCTTTGACTACAATTTTAATCAGCTGCAAAACCGAGCTGTTGTGAAATTTGAGGCCAAGAGGTACACAGAAAAATGAAGTCGAGTTAGATTATTCAGATTCATTTCAATTATTGGCTTGTGATCATTTTCAGCATGTGTTATTATTTGCAGTGATGGTAAAGAGGTACAACCTGCAGATAACAGTGTTGACATATCCATTCCTGTTCAGTATGACACAGGGATTGTTCTATCCAGGTGAGTTTCCCATTTCACTCTCACAGTGTAAGAGTTTCATTTCACAATGACAAATGCATCAGAGTGTTAATTCTGTTTTCTTTTTGTTCTACAGACAATCAAATATAAATTTTTATGTGGCAAATGCAACAACTCAAGTGGTAACAGAAGTTAAAACTTTGGATGACATCGGCCCAGAGTTTAACTTTACAGTCAAGGTGCAACTGATGAATCATCCTCTTAAAATGTCATAATCTAATTCCTTTTTCTTAAAATCAAACATATTAATTGCAACAAATTTTTCCTGAAGGTCTCAACGGGTCACTTTCCAGTCAGCCTTCTATATCTGAGCATTGCTCTGCCAATGACAAGTAAAGGTGGAAATCATCTCCTCTATGTAACTAGTGTGGAAACAAAAGCAGTGAGTGCTCAGTTTAAAATTTAGAGAACTTAAACACACACACACACACACATATATATAAAATATAAAATGTTCTGTCAGAGTTTGGAAACTATTTTTGACTCTGAAGTGCGATAGCTACATACTACATGTCTGAGTTTTCCACTTCCAGGGAGATTCAGTAAGCTGTGATTTCAACCAACTAGTGGATCCTCTGAAGATCAACGAGAAGAGCAACACAGTTTCCTTCTCCAAGGAAAGCTTCAGAGGCGCAGAGAAACTGGTCAGTCATTGAGTCTGTACATACTTTTCGGTGTCTCTGTTCGGCTTTCCTAAATGTTATAAGGTGTGAGATATTTTCCGGTGTCATCAAGCTACGGTATGGAAGTCTAAATTTGCGTAGTGTTTAATATATATTTTTGAGATCATTATATTCTAAATAATTTAAATGTGCATAAACCTAAACCTAAAAATGACTTCTTTTTCCTATTCTGATTTAACAACAGTTTTATCTATGAACAGATCAACACTAATAAGCAAATTGGACTATTTCCTGTGTCTTGTATAACTGAGTCATGACATCATACCATGTCAATGGAAATTACGTTGCTGCTGCAGCTTTACATATTTCCAGAAAACGTCAGATTTTTCTAATCCTCACATTTGAGGGTTAGGGTTAAGAGATCATCTTCAGATTAAACAAGGATCTTTAAAACCATTTCTTGGAACAGCCAATCAGAATCAGGGGCAAATCCTCCAAACTTCTAAAAACATTAAACTTGAACTCCATCTTTTATTATGTGATCAGTGGATGGTGCTGAAATAAGCTAAATTAGTTTTTCTGTTAGTGTTTACAAACATGCTTCTGATAAAGCCATATCATATTGCCATGGAGACCGAGCAAGGCTACACAGCCCTCTTATCACTAAATGTAACTATTTTCTTTTATCAACATTGTTGTAATTATATTTGTTGATTTCAACTAACAGGACTGCAAAAGTGCAAAATGTGGATATATAAAGTGCATCCTGAAAGACACTGAAGTTACAAGTGACTACTTTGTGAAGATTAAAACAAGGATCTGGAGTGGCACATTTGTTTCGGTAAATCCATTGAGTAAAGGAATTTATAACTCTTCGTGCTTAGTTTATTGTTGCCAAAGTTGTCTGGATGTTTTCAGCTCTTTCGTTTGCATTATTTTGCTGTGTTAGGCGATCTACCAGTCCATCGAGCTGACCTCCATTGTGGATGTGGAATCTTCCAACCCGGATCTGCTCATTATCAGCCTCAAACAGCTACCTGTAAGCTTTGCATGAAGGAGTACACTCTCCGACCACTTTATCAGGTGCACTTTGCTTGTACCTGGTTGGGCCCCATTTTGCCTTTAGAGCAGAGTTTTTGAAACATTCTTTATAGATTTTGTTCCAAATTGACATGATAGCATCACACAGTTGCTGCAAATTTGTCGGCTGCACATCCACGATTAGAATCAGCCCAAAAGTACTCTATTGGATTGAGTTCAGGTGACTGCAGAGGCCAGTGAAGTACAGTCAACTCATTTTCATGTTTCATGAGCTTTGTGACATGGTGCATTATCATGCTGGAATTGGCCATCAGAGGATATGTACACGGTGGTCATAAAGAGGTGGACATTGTTGGCAACAGTAGGTGGGTTGTGGTGTTAAAACTATGCTGAATTGGTTCTAAGATTCCCCTCACCATACACCACCTGAGCGGCCTGGACTGTTGATACAAGGCAGGAATGATGCTTTCATGTTGTTTATATCAGATTCTGCCCTACCATCTGAATGTAGCAGGTGAAATCAAGACTCATCAGACCATGCAACACTTTTTCAATCTTCTATTGCAGTGGTTCCTAACCTGGGTTCCAAGGGGCTCCGCAAAGAGCACAAGGGGTCAACAAAGTTTTGACTGTACAGGGCCTGTGTGATTGTTAAAATTAAGGCCACGTCCAGACAGACACAAGTTGAGGTGCAACCGATTCATTTTTTTTTTTTTTTTTTTATTTTATTTTTTTTTTTTTCAGTCTACAAAAACTGCCATACAACAATATTTGAAAGCATGTATCCACAGTCAAAAATAACAAAAGCTCTATAGTAGGCCACACTATTTGCATGTGTATTTTAGTGGTCAGTGAACTGGTGGAGATCAGTAATGGTGGAGTAGTTCATGTCTATGCTGGTAACCTTGATTTTTCCTGCACCATTTCATTAATGAAACATGCCTGAGAAACACCACAGTGCAGATAATTTGTCCATGTTAAAAAAAAAAAGAGCCAGAATGCATCATTTGTGGCAAGAAGCCAGCTAATGAAAGCATAAAGCCAAGTTTGGTTTCAGCATGGAGGCGGGTGGGAGTGGTGAGGGGGTCCACAGCTTTTCGGTAGTTTCATGAAAGGGGTTCATAAAGAAAAAAAGATTTGGAACCACTGCGTCTGTGTACTTCAGTTAACTATTGGTGAGTGTCATATTCTTAGCTGACAAGAGAGGCACTTGGTGTGGGCTTCTGCACTGCATCCCATCTGCTTCAACGTCTGTGTGATCCTCTTAAATCCCATTTTTCCATCATTCTGATGTCCATTTTAAACTTCAGCGAGTCGTTCTGGCTATGTCTACATGACTAAAAACACTGAGTTGCTGCCATGTGTTTGGCTGATTAGCTGTTTGTGTTAACAAGCACCAAACAGGTGTACCTAATAAATGGTCAGCTAGCATAAAAAAACAAACAAATGTACAGTCATGTCTAAGTTCAAAAGGGGGAAAGAATCTGCCATTTCTTAGTTGAAAATATCGATAATAATGTCTTAATCTGTTTTTTTCCTCTCCAGGTGGTGGTGACAGTGAGTAAACCTGGAGAGATAGGCGAGGTTCCAGTAGGAGTGATAGCTGGAAGTGTTATAGCTGGACTGGTGCTATTGGGTCTGGTGGTCGGATTGCTGTATAAGGTAAAGTTTTAGTCTAAACCTTTACTGAAAATAGCAAAGAAAAACATTGGTAACAGATGTGTATGATCTATGACTTAAGCAATACAGTATCAGCAAATATAAGCTGCTTCATTTTCTTAGAAGGAAGAATTAACCTGATCTATGTTTTAAAACCAAAGGTCAATTGTGATTAATCAAAACCAGCCTTGGCGTACAGAAACAGGATGTTTATTGTATATAATTATTATTAAATAGATTTTCCTATTTGCAAACTACAAGAATAGATTGAGGTCGCTACATTTTATAAGAAACAGGTATTTTATGGACTAAAATACATGATTCACTATTTTTGTGAGCTTTAATAACTGGTATCTCAATATGTTTACTTTGCAGTTTGGATTTTTCAAAAGGAAATATCAGCAGCTTGGGAAAAATGCTGAGGAGGACGAGGAGGACCAAGCAACCGCTGATGAATAACAAATTACTAAAGTAGTTTTTCATTTCACTTTTCATTTATTTCATTTTCAGTTAATTTCATGAAGTGCTGTGAAGTAAAGATAAAGTCTGCAGCCCTCTTTTTTTATGTTTATTTCTATTGTAAAAATCAGTATATTTCAAGTGCAAATAGACCACAGCTCAGTCACTGGAAAAGGGGCACTTTAATGGAATGGAAGCTATCCAGTTTGTTGATAACTGGGATTCAATCCTCTCTCTGTTTTACAGAGGATCATTTTTGCTTAATGGGTTGTACAGTTTTTGTCATTGTACACTGATTTTGAAAAAGCTTAATAACTGTTTGGTTTAGTTTTTTTTCTGCATCCAACATCCAGCAATTAAAATCATTAAAATGCTATTTCAGAGATGATTTTATCAATAGGATAAAGTCATCTATAGTCTGAAATAGCTATATTACTATACTGTGACTTGCTGTAAAAAATCATCTAATTTATAAATTGCTATTTGTTTTGACAAATTATAGACAACAGCACTGAAAAACAACAGTTTTTGATAGGAATTACTTACTAAAATATAGCTTATTTGTCCAAAATCTAGCCTTTACAGCATACATATTGTAGGCAGTCACTTTTTAGTGATAAATACTGTGGGATCACCCCCTCCTCTTAAACTCTCAGGGCTACATTAACATTAAGAGAATTAATATCAGCTTATGTGAAAATAAGAAATAGCACCAATCCTGGAAAAAGAAAAATATGTTATTTTACTGTGTTTGTACTGTACTTTTTATCAAATCAAACAAAGTTTTAGACTTTTTTGTATGATATGGCTCTAATTTTTTAGCATATTGTTTTATACTAACACATGTTTATGTCAGTAGTGGCACAACCTTTTAGCAACATGATTAGGAGTTAATATATTGAGCTCAAATAATAAGTTTGGCTATTTTAATGCAAACAAACAACCACACAACTGGTTTTAAATAGTCCAAACTCAATCACCTTAATGTTACTGTTAATCTAATGTAATGTGGAGTGGTAGCCTAGTGGTTACAGAGGTGGGCTTGGGTCTGGAAAACCTGGGTTCCAGTACCCGGCAAAAGGGTAAAAACCACTGTGGCTCTCTGAGCAAGGCCCTTAGCCCCTGACTGCTCCCCGGGCGCCAGAGTTTGGCAGCCCACTGCTCGTAGCAACAAGGATGGGTCAAAATGCAGAGAAGGAATTTCCTCACTGTGGGTCCTAATAAAGGATTACAAAAAAAAAAAAAAAAAAAAAACTTTATATGGTTTTTGTGTACATGTGTTTCTGATAACAGATTTATGTGTGTTGAGGTAAGGGACAGTACTGCAGGGTCAAAACTTCTAATGAAAAAGCTTTACCACAAGATGGCAGTATGAGACAGGTTATGTGTTTTTCCTAAACTCAAGACTAATAATTTTACAACCTGGCCATCATAATTTATCATTCTTTTTAGATTGTGTATTTCTTATCCTATGTTGTCCTGTGTGATTTGTTTCCTTTCTTTCTTTCTTATTTGAACACCTTTAGAAGTCCCAACCCTTCTCAGAACTGTACTTTGGTAGCTTCTTTATAAATTTCAATACAGTTGAAATTTTCCATCAAACTCAATTAATTTTATCACACATTTTTAACTGTTGTGTTTTCCCCACTGTTGGCTTATTCTGTCCCTGGACTGTTTTGGAATGTGTTTCTGACTCTTTTCCCTCTCAGCGAGCCAACACCAGCACCCAGCAGTCTTCAATATTCATTTCTCTGGACCTGCTGAAATGGAATATCCTATTTGTCTCTAATAAGTAGCATATTTTCTGGGAGCCTGGGCTCAAGCCTTCCTTGGATTTGATAAATGGTCAAACTGCTCTGTTTCACAGTTACTCATGTGCTGCAGTGTTGTGAAAGCTTTTGGATTCTATGTATAGGTGTACAGGGAGCGATGTGGAAATAATGGATGAAATGAGATACCACAAAAGTTTTGTACACATTTGTAAGATCATCCCTCTGGGATTTTCTTCAGATGATTGGCAGGCACAGCCAAACAACTGACCCCCACCGCAGTGGGATGATTACTCACAAATTGCTGCAACCTGCATGTAAATCAGAAATGATGTCATAGCAGATTATTTAACAGTTGGCCTTTGTTTGCACTTCCTGAAAAAAATTCCTACATCTTTGTTTGCACTTCTAAGAGACATTTTTCTTAATAGTTTACTGGTGAACATGTAACTTATCAAAAATGTTTTCTAAGAATAAAATCTTTGTTGCCTTTTCTACACATGATTTCAGTATATTTAGTCAATTGTAGACACATCCAAAAAGCATTGCAGCCCTAAATGTTTGTTTTCTAGATGTAAAATCTCTGTACTGGTTTAATAATGAAAGTATTTCACTCTGGCATGAGAAGTGTGTGCAATCAGTCAATTTTTTATAGACTTTCACTGTGAATTTGCTTACAAATAATTTGCTTTAGAAATTTGTTTAAACCAAATTTCACTCAGATCCTGGGACATGGAGCTCTGGTTGTCCTTGTGCTTAAATGCCATTTGTGGCTTCAGGACAACAGCCAACACTTTAAAGTTGATACAGGGTGTACATGCATATGAGCAAGTGTTTTGGAAACTTCATCCCTTCAAAGACACTGATCTTACAAGTTACTCACTGCAGACACTCAATGATTTTTTTTCTTTTTAACATAAGTGATGTCAAGTCCTGGGATATCATGTTGCCCAGAAATTATAGAATAAGAATAAATAACATACAGTTGCTTTAATTGGCTTTAATTACACAAATAAATCTCTCAACAGATGTTTAAATTTTAAATAAACTAAAATGTTAAGTCCCAATCCAAAAGATGCAAAATTGCATGGCTAACATAATACTCTGATTACACTGATAACAGGCTATAAGAGACTCCTAGAGTAGTCTATAATATGAGGGATTGTTATTTAAAAAAAGACAAAAGCAACAGATAAATCCTTGAGATAACTATAAATATTTTGTTTAGCTGTTTAATCATAATGCCGAAGCAGTTTAAACTTTACTGCAAATTGATGTTGTCTAACTTATATAAAACTGATAGCGTTTCTGATGCAGCTGTTGGATGTAGATGTAGCATGACCTCCACCCCCGGATGATAAAAAGGGGACAAGACTACAATCTTCAGCCAATCTTTTGTGTTTTTAGGAGCAAGTGAAATGTGTTTGAATGATGTAAATTACGTTGTTTTGAGGTTGCGTGGTTGTCTTTTCTATCAGCTGTGGAAAACGTTATTTGTTACCTGTTAATTGGATGTTACCTTTTTTTTTATGCACATCTGCTTGAGTAAGAGTATATGTGCAGGTTTCGTTGCATTTATGGTTATATTTGGTAAATAAACTGCATCTATGCGGGGTTTCACTGCAGATAAATGAAGGGATCACGGTGTCCGCCTGGGCCGACAGATAATGAACTCCCTGGTGTCCGATTCGCGCAGCAGGCTCGTTGCTCCGCAGAGCTGTAACCAGAATTCCGCTGAAGAGGTCGCGCAAGGACTTCTGAAGGAGTTCCGCGTGTCTGTGAGAGAAGTGTATGTGCGCGTGTGTTACTGTGACTGAGAGAGTTTCATTCAATGAAACGCAACACCCTCTTCTCTGCCTCTTCGGAAACAGGTTTGATTATATTTAAAAGCTTCACCCGGGAGAGAAACCCAAACAACTGTCTGTTCTAATATTTGCCGCGCGGCTGCCGACTACTATGAATTCTTTTATTGTCTGGGCTCGGATGTGTTGGTCAAGGCAACTCTTACCAAAAGATTTGCACTTTAATCTGCAGTTGGCGGAAACAATATCAGTTGCCAACAAGCAATTTAGAGAACGGTTATTCTGGCTAGATAGTTTGGGTCTTGATTATAAAGTAGGCTATTAAAGGTTTTAGTTGTATAGTAAGTGCTTACTATAATAATAATAATAATAATAATAATAATAATAATAATAATAATAATAATAAAAAGAATTATTATATTATTATTGTTGAGTATTATTGTTTAGTATTACTATTACTACTATTATTATTATTATTATTATTATTATTAATAATGCTGCTTAAATAAAAATACCCCACTCTGCCACATGTTTCCAATTAAAAAACTAAGTGTTCTTTATTATTAAATCAAATCCATATCTCGGATATCGTATTTATCTATCTATTTATTTATTTTTACAGCAAAGTTTGGTCTCGACGTCACTTACCAAATATTTTCGTACTCATTTTTTTACTTACCGCGGCAAGAGAAAGTTGGGTTGTAACGATGTCACCTGACTGGGATTCAAAGAACTTTTGTAAGAAAAAAAAAAAAAAAATCCCCACCCCCACAGAAGAGGAGACCGCCCACCAGAGACAGTCAACCCGAGACCCCTTATAGATTTAAAAAGAGAGGCTGCATTCTCAGACTGACACTTATTCAACACTGCCACCTTAAGCAGATTACTTTTGCGCTGCCTGTGTCAAATACGTGCTTCACTTTGCCTCTCCATCATGTTTGGGATGCTCAAACAACACCTTCACCCGTGCATTTTTCTCCTGTTCATATGGCTTTGTCACCTCATGGAGCATCAAAAAGTTCAAGGTAAGCTCTCTTCATCAGTTTCCGATTTATTTTTTCTCAGTTTAAAAAGAAGAAAAAATAAAAGAAAACTTAAAGACTGCTGTCAGCCACAAATCGCGTGAGCGTCAGATTCTTAGTGCCAACAAGAAACTTTTTAAAGTGAGTTTTCTTTTCTTTTTTCTCCCCCCACTGCCATACAAGTCTCTGTACATCAGACAGTGCTTGTGTTAGGCGTATAGAAAACAGGTGCCATATGGGTCACTTCAAAATGAAAAATGGCAGGGATTTTTTTTTCTCCCCACCCCACCCCCCATCCCCCCAGTCCTCACCAGTCGTTAAAAAGCCGCCACGACGCGTTGGGTGGCAGTTTTCCGTACCTGTATATATTTTGGAACTAAATGTGAGCGCTTTGCGTTCCATGGTGCTGCCTTCTGTCCAACAGAAAACTTCAGATGAGCCATTGTGAGTTCATGGGCGTGTTATTTATTTATTTTTTGCACACAACCTTTCAGCAGTGTGCGCCAAATCTCCTTTAAGAAATTTTATACCTTTGATTGTGGCAAGAAATAACAACAGAGGGGAAAGATGCTCGTATCGTACTGTGTTTATGAGTTGTTGTTTTTTCATCACTAACAGCTCTAAAATAAATCCATCCTTAACGTGCAAAACGCAGCACTTCATGCACACTAACGTCATGTGTGTCTGTGTCGGTTTAAACGTCCTGCTGTTGTCTAGACCAAAATTATATTTGTGCGTCACTGACAAAGGATAACATTTCTGTTATGATTTTTGTGTCTTGAAAACAAATTTCACCCTGTTTAATTAATGAGCATGTCATTGTCATGAGGGGGTGCATGTCTGGGATATTGTACTGGGGCGTTGGAGACGGTGTTATGCTCAGTCTTGTTATACCGAAAGACCGTGGTTTTCTCGCTTTGCTGTCTAGACGCTCCAGTTTCTGTCCAGTGATAACAAGGAGACCATGGGAATAAAAGAAAGCCCCCCTCCAAAGATTCTTTTTTTTACTTTTTTCTTAGGTTTGTGGCTGTATTGTAAGGGCTGTCAGTCACAGTTGAGATAGGCAAGTCTTAACAGTCTAGCAAGAAAAAAGAAAAAGGAAAAAAAGAAAGTAAAGAGAGAGAGAGAGAGAGAGAGAGAGAGAGAAAAATCAGACAAAATACCGCCAGGAGGGCGAGAGTGGAGGGAGGGAGTGTCTCAGATAATACGGTCTGCGTTTGTGTCTAGTGCGTCTGGGTCAGCGGTTTTAGACGTCCAACAAGCGTTATTTGAGCTTTTTCTGTTGTTGTTTACAGCTGGAAACTGCTGGTTGCAGCAGGGGAAAAACGGGAGGTGCCAGGTGCTCTACATGCCCGGGATGAGTAGAGAGGAGTGCTGTCGGAGTGGAAGACTAGGGACGTCCTGGACCGAGGAGGACGTCCCCAACAGCACGCTCTTTAGATGGATGATCTTCAATGGCGGAGCTCCCAATTGCATACCTTGCAAAGGTGGAGGTGCACTAATTTCCCTTCCTTTTTATTCACAAGACAAAAAATTGGTCATTTGCTTTGATAAAACTACACTGATGATCTGACTTGACGCACGTCAAAATGCGTAAATTGCCCATTTGATCTGCCCTGGGATTATTTTACGCATGAAGAGAAAAAAAATGCTCTTCAGAATTACATAACAAAGACATTTTCTTTCAGAAAGCTGCGATAATGTGGACTGTGGACCTGGGAAGAGGTGCAAGATGAACAGAAGAAGTAAGCCGCGCTGCGTGTGTGCACCAGACTGTTCCAACATCACATGGAAAGGACCGGTCTGCGGATCAGACGGAAAGACCTACAAAGATGAATGTGCTTTGCTGAAGGCTAAATGTAAAGGCCACCCCGATCTAGACGTGCAGTACCAGGGAAAATGCAAGAGTAAGCACATTTTATTGAAAATCTTGCTAATTTTACAGCTTTTACGGCTTTAAAAAGCCTTGTATTTAGTGACATGTTTTATTCACAAAATGCTTCACTGTCTTTCTGTCGCCAGAAACGTGCCGTGATGTCTTGTGCCCCGGCAGCTCCACATGTGTCGTGGACCAGACAAATAACGCTTATTGTGTGACATGTAATCGAATTTGCCCCGAGGTGACGTCGCCTGAACAGTACCTGTGTGGAAACGACGGGATCATCTATGCCAGCGCGTGTCACCTAAGAAGGGCTACCTGTCTCCTTGGCCGCTCTATTGGAGTGGCATATGAGGGGAAATGCATCAGTAAGTCTGCAACCTGAGACGTGAAACCATGAGACTTAACTCCCTGTCAGTGCCTCCACTCGTTGACTCCGAATATACTGTGAATATTTCTTCTTGGCCAGCTCTGCAGTAATTCACTCTTCATTTTTGCCAATATTTCAGCTAGGAGGGAGAGGGTGTTTGGTAGTTGCTTGTGTTTGCTCAAGAAATGATAGACATCTTATTATTTCCTGCTGTTGGCAGCACTATTCCATATGGGAGAGAGGGAAGGAGAGAGGGAGGAAGGAAGGGAGCAAAACAGGGGAGTGCTGGGGGCCATGAAGACATGTTTAATGTTTTTAGCCAAATGGTTTCCTATCCAGATAGCAGTCAATCTTAGTCATGCAATCAAAAAAAAGAAAGGAAAAAAAAGTAAAATCATGGCTTTCTATTTCCATCATAACACCTTACTCTATAAGGCAGGATTTTATTTTTATTTCATCCAAAACTTAGCAGTCATCTGATTAGACTTGAAAGCCATTCAAGGTAGTTAATCTTATGAAGGATTTTCACTGTACTAATTTCCTCATCTCATCATCCAGAGGCCAAGTCATGTGAGGACATCCAGTGCAGTGTGGGGAAAAAGTGTCTGTGGGACGCTCGGATGGGCCGGGGCCGCTGTTCAATCTGTGATGAGTCCTGTCCGGAGAGTAGGACAGAAGAGGCAGTGTGTGCCAGTGACAACACCACATATCCCAGTGAATGTGCCATGAAGCAAGCTGCTTGTTCTATGGGGGTGTTGCTGGAAGTCAAGCACTCAGGATCTTGCAACTGTAAGTAAACATCAAAAGCAAAATATGAAACAAAAAGAAACAAAACATCCCCCAACCCTATCAAAGCAAGAGACAATATTCCATGTTGCTTTCCCAACAAAAACCTCCCCCCGAACGTCCCCCCCAACCCCAACTTTCCCAAAGCTACTTCCCCCCCTACACACACACCCATCCAGCTATATCAGCACAGCTTAAGCAAGCAGAAAGGACTTGGGAACGAAACAACATGCATGAGGTTGTCTTTGTTGCTGGCTTTTGTTCTTGTGTTCTTGTTGGGTTATTATTTTTTTAAATCTTTTATTTTAGTTCACAGAAAGTTGAATGAAAGATATAATTCTCTATCAGTGATCTTAAAGAGCCTGGGGAAAAGCTAACTTTATTAAAACTAACTCAAATCATAGAGGATACTTACTTTGTCTGCAGCAGAACAATCCTGATATTTAAATGTAGTAAGTGATCTGCAGTAGAGGGTTGCCTTAAATCTCGTGCAGTACTCTTGTGATAGTGGTCAATTCTTTACAGCTTGTAAATTCCATGCTTACATTGCTAATTCCCAGATTCCCAGTAATGATTCTACTGAAAATGCACTGCTTATTATGACAAAATACCACACTTCATTAGAAGGGAAGATATTATGAATATCCACACGTTGTGAGCATAAGGTGATTGTAACATTGGTGCCATGATGGTGATAATGACATTGGATTTTAACATTGATACTCTAGAGACAAACTTTCTAAACTGTGTGCTCACAAATTTGGAGACAAATCATCAAATTGATAAATGGCCTCAGAGAAGTACCAAATGTACATTCCAAGTTCCTTGTTAGTCTCTTTCTCCTGACTGACTGAATATGCTGCCTCTAAGGTATACAATGGAATGGTGACTAACTTTATGATCACCTCATGAATGTGTTCATTTACAGTGTGCAAGATCAGCATAAGTTTTTAGACTCACATTTTTGCCTATCATGTCAGAGACTGTGTTCTTAACCAGAAGTTTTATCAGAAATTACAAATCCACTTGGATTAATAAGGGACTGCTTGTCTTCTTTTTGTTTTTTTTTGTATTGTCACTCTTGCTCTTTTTTTCTGTGTCCAATGTAAATCTCTGTAAACAGGAAAAGAAAATACCTCAAAACTGTGTCGATGATATCTGACCTGCTTGCCAAGGCCAGGCCATGACACAGAGTCCTTCCTCCCTGAACATTTGAGCCAGAAGCTGTAATCATAATCAGAGAAAACCAACTAGAGAATCTGAGAACACAAGAGCACTTTTCTGTGTTATGTTTGTCTGCTTTCAGGAAACTGCCCAAAAGACACCCAAGCCACTGGAACCATCAGCCCCAGTGCCCCTTATGCCTGCCTCCCAGCCCCCATAACCCACCTTATGACCCGTCCCAGCATCCCATCTACCCCCTCTTTCCAGCATCCCTCTTTTTTCTCATGCTGCAGTGCTGACTTGCCAGATTATGTAAATGGACGTTGTATAATTGGGAATGCCACAGTAATTGTTGCTGCCAAGTCACACAGACTCTTCCTCACAGATGCACACACAAGCATAATCATACACACACATGCACACAAAAAAGAAAAAAAGAAGGCTGTGTGTGAGTCTATATTGTGAGCTTTGTTTTACATTTAGTGATAATTGCGCTGTTGTGGTCCATATTCATACAACAGCTACCATATATTCTCCCATATAGCCATTACAGAAGACCAGGAGGAGGATGAGGAAGATGAGGACTCAGACTACATGACCTATGTCCATTTATCTTCTGTACTGGATGGATAGGCTCCCATCACTAGGGGGGACAGTTCTAGGGCAAGGAATAATGTCCATACTGTACATTATGTGTATGCTTATTTATTTTTTAAAGAAAAAGGAAGTATACATATAGTTCAGTCTGCTAGATGTTTATTTATACTTTTTGTGTTTTATAATTTATGCATTTACATTGTCAGGCTATCATCTACCATGATACATTGTGTTACCACTCATTTGTCCTTTTTTGTTGTTGTCCCTTTTACTTTCTTTCTTTTTTTTCATGAAGAATTATATTTGTCCAAAGAAAACTGTGTTATTTATTTGTCATTTTACTGTGTAAGTATAAGTCCTCTACAAGCTGTAAATTGCATTCCCTGAGCTGTAAAAATCTGCTTTGTTTCTGTCAAATCTCTATCACAGATGTTTATGTCACACATACGTAAATGCATGTTTAGGCTGTGTGTTTATTTATTGGGTATATATCAATCATTTTATGTACAGACATGTTTCTGGGTTGTTTACAACTGTAATAACTGACCAAAGGGATTCTCTCAATGGTTTTGCATTGTAAAACACAGCAGTAATGAAATGAAAAAGAAAAAGAGAGCCATTTGATTTTCTTTTCTCATTTTAAAAAATGTTTTTCTTTGGTTTTAGCCCTTTAGATGTTCTTCCACTTGGAAGCAATTCATTTAGACAGAATTCCATAGCATTTATTATGTCTCACCACTTTTAAGAGGTAAGTTTTGGACAATACTTGATTATTTTGGAAACAATGTGCCATTAACATTTGTGAGCTGTCTTCTTGCCAATGTGCTCCACAGAGCTTATAGGAATAATGTACTGCAGTTATCTACACTATACACTTCTTCAACTTGTTTTATTTTGTTTTTTGGATTTTTTTTTTTTTTTGTCAGAAAGAATTTTTATTTTCAATCATCACAAGAGAAAAAATAAATTCTGTTATGAATATATAGTTTTGTATTTTTATGTAAATGTCATATGTACATACAAAGTTTGACGGTATTTGTACAGATATGAAGAGTGAAACAATAAAAGTTTTCTTTTTTCCTTATTGTTTATGACTCTGCTGTGTTATCTGTTTATAAATGTATATGAAAATGTGAACTCCAATATATAAGATACATAGTACAAAGCTATATACTTAACATATAAAGAATAGGTTTGTGTAATGCATTTTGGCACATTTCTGTAGATTTAATCCTTTAATTAAATTAATTAAGCAATTAATCTCTATAAAATAAAACAAAAAGTTTAGATTTTCGACAGGTCTGTCTAGTAATAAACTATTAAACCATAAAATGATATATCTATTCAGACAAAAGTTTTTATGTAATTATTTATTTAAACATTTTTTATACACATTCCTATTTATTTCATTAATATTTTCCAGCTTTGCTCAGTTTAAAACTCGTTATTCAGTTTAGCTTTGCAGGCTCCATAGAAATGCAAATGGAGATGTTGCCTTACATTTACTTCCTGGACTGTAATGAAACTCAGATAGATTCAGCATAATTAGATGGAAACATCTCTTAACTGAAGCAGACATGATGCAGGTGAAATCAAGAGTTTATACTTTGGGCAAAATTCACGTTTGTCACCCTTTTTTATTACTTTGTTTTACAACCAAATACGCAAAATGTAGGGGAAATGGAAGAAAGCAAACCTTGTTTGAGTAGAAGACTTAAAATGCTGATGTAGTGCACAGGTATCCCTCTAATTTAGTTGAAAATTAATATATGTGGTGGTTTAGTGCTTTTTATTTTTCTTCCCTTGGATTTCTAATAAAGTATTATAAATGGAATGTGATTCGTACAAACGTTGCTATTTAGACACATCCTTGTTGGCACTAGTTTTTTTTAAATGTCCTTACTCGTTCTGTTTGTTCTTTCGCGGATACCGTACCGTTATTGTTGACAACAATCATGGCGTCCTCAATGTCACTTCTTGGCTTGGGACGTTTATCTGCGGTCAATGTAGCTTCAAAAATCTTCCTAAATCCTTTCAGGTAATTTCATATGGACTGTCTATTGGTTTTATGTTTGCATATGTTACTGCAGGCTGAGTGTGGTTAAATTCTTCAACTCACATCTGCTAAGTATGAAAGGCCACATATCTGGCATGTTACAAGCTAAAAAACCTGGTAGAAACATTGCTTAAAACACCATGTTTTAAAAGTTTGGGATTTTTTGGACCCAGAATGTCGGTTTATGCTCTTAACCTTTTTCCTGATTTCTTATTTACTCCTTAAATTCATTAAGCTATAAGATAATATCGGTGTCCTTACAACTGGCTAGCCAGCTAATTAGCTAATGCTAAGTTGAACTATAAATCATATTAGGAGCTAACACAATTAAACTTTGTACACAACACGTACTGCATACCATTACTAACGATCGACGCGACAAGGGACTTTATTTAATTAGAGGCTAAATCGGAAAGAAACATATCAAAGACTGGACTGCACAACTGACTTCACACAAGTGCTAACCTTAGACTCGATTGGCTAACATCCTGTAGAGTTTCTCAATCCAGGTCCACAGGACCCGCTGCCCTACATGTTTTGGAAGTGTTCCTACTCCAACACACCTAATTTAGATTAATTAACTTCATTAAGTTATTTGCAAGCTTGTTAAAGAGCCATTAATGTCATTCAGGTTTGTTAAAGTGGTGTTAACGCTAAAACATGTAGGCAGTGAATCCTAACGACCTGGATTGAGAAACACTGCTGTAGCAGAACACCAGTTGTTTATGTATATAATAGGGGTACTCAATTTGGTCTTACGAGGGCCGCAATTCAGCAGGTTTTCAATGATTCAGCACACCTGAATCAAATTAAAAGGCTCTAACGGCCTATTCACAAATTGTGACTCATTAATTTCAGTCAGGTGTGTTAAGGATACATGGGGAAACCTGCTGGATTGCTGCCCTCGTAGGACCGAATTGATTAGCCCAGACAGGCATGTGCTGAATAAATATGTATATACTGAAAATACAAAATATGCTTATTATTAAAACTTATCTACACAAATTCTAATGATAAATTGTTCATTAGTTGTATTTCTGTAAAGTTGCATGTGTTTCAAGCATTTCATTTTTAAAAATAAATGTGTTCTTATGTAACCTATCCCCTCTTCTCCTAATTGTTTTTTTAATCTGTTCCCAGAAATTTTTTAGTGAGTTTTAAACCCAGAAATATTTGAGACAGGCCAGAGTAATTTAGCTGATGAGGCATTGTTTTAGTTATATATAATACAGAATAAGAAAATAAATTAAATACAGTTTTGCACAGAGCTAGGAGAAAAGCAATAGAAGTTAAATGGCTTTCCTCCAATTCTTTGTTGATATGTAAAGATTTGCTGGTCAAGAGTAAAGGCTAGATTTTCATGTCCTGGTGGAGCCAGAAATTGAGCAATGATAGATGCAGTATAATTGTTGTTTATCACAAAATATTTAAAGTACTAACCAATCAATGAATAAAAAGTTTATATGAGTATTTTTCATGGTGAAATATGGAGGGTAAATTTAGTAGTCCCACATTTTGTGCAAAGAAAATTCTCCAAAGTCTAGTGGTGCAGCAGTGGAGTTACTTCTGTAAAGCTTGCCAGGTAGCAGCAGGCCGAACAGGCTGTAGTTGGATTGGATTTTGTCTTTTAGTTTTCTTTATCTCATAGGTATGTCTTAAGCTACATAGATGGGTGTCTGAGTGATTTAAATCACCCTGTGCAGAGCTGTCATGGGTTTGACTAAGGACTTCCTTTGCCAGTTAATAATCTTTTCAGTTGGGATGTATGTGTTGCTCCCCTTCAAAAGATATGAATAAAGGGCAGGACCTAAGTCCATTCAATTTCTTTAAGCAATATAGTAATGTAGTCTGCTTTCTCCACCTGGGTAGAGATGTGTTATATTGTGTGATGTTTAAAAGACACCTTAATCATCTTTTGGATTTTGACGAAAAGAAATTGAATACAATAAAATGCTGTATTTGCCTTATCAATAGCACATGGGCACCAAGAAATGGGAGGTTTGATTGCATTACAAAGGTACCAGATTTAATCCATATTAGATTGTGATAGTCAAATTAGATATTTTTATTCGAACGTGGGGGTTAGTGGGCTTTCTGTCTGGAGTTTGCAGGTTTTTCTCTGTATGCATGGGTTCTCTCCGGGTTCTCCGAGTTTGTCCCTTGTTTGTCCCTATCTATGTTGGCCATGCAATGGACTGCTGACCAGAGTGTACCCTGCCCCTATCTGTCAAAATGCCGGGATAGGCTCCAGTTTACCCACGACCAGTAATGGATTAAGAGTAGAGCTGGGCGATCTGGCCTAAAAATAATATCTCCGATTTTTTTCTAACCAAATACGATTTCCAATTTTAATAAAAAAATTTTAACTTTTCTTTTCAAAAAACATAGTTAACATTAAATTAATTAAAGGCAACATTTGTGCATGTGAAATGTTGCACTCGTTCATGTAGACGCGCACACGGGGGCTTACGCGACACAAGGAAATAGAAAAATGTTCAATTTTTGTGAGTCGTGACTAAATAATCGCCCAGCTCCCAGAGACTCAGAGATAACAAACGTTATAAAGAAACATAACTTGTTTAATCGCCAAAGACCAGCGCTCAGTTAACACAGTGAACAACCCGGGATTTAAGAAACCCATAAACACTTTGGACAAACGGTATCACTGCCATCTCGTCACTATTTTAATTGCATGTCTCTCCCTGCCCTGTATGATGAGTGTCATGAGGGTGTTGTGAAGGACGTGGCTACAGTCCAATGTTTGGCCACCCCTACGGACCCGTGGTCAAGCCGCACCATAGAGCCGTATATGACGCGGATTTCAACGTAAAAACGAAATGTCTCCAGTCTCATTTTTTCCAGATCACACCGGGCAGAACATAGCTGCTGGTCTGAGACAAACAATACTACAACACTACTGGAAGCCAATGAGCTGGAAAAATCTTTCTAACTCATTCCTACGAGTAGAAGAGTTAAGCTAAGTGCTGAAATGCTCCTTAAACAAGTGAGTCTTTAGTTTGCTCTTAAAAGTGGATAAAGACTCTGTGGATCGGACGGAGTTTGGTAGATCAGATGGGGAACAAAAGAGGATCCAGTGTTGGACCACAAAAAAAAAAAAAAGTAAAGGAAATCAGCTACTTTTTTTTTCTGACTGGACATTAGACGTCACCTCACACACTGAAACTGAGTGAGCTGCAATCTGTTGTGCAGACTGATCAAATTAATCAGCAATGTCTGTTTTTATTGACAAATTGTTATCTGTTTCAGAGTCTCCAAGTGAGATATTATGGTTTTAAAGACAAGATCAACTTTACACATTCTTATAAACTTCCTAATTGCAGGCATACCTGAGTGTAACTG
Organism: Rhadinocentrus ornatus; assembly: GCA_037177495.1. Lineage (NCBI taxonomy): Eukaryota > Metazoa > Chordata > Actinopteri > Atheriniformes > Melanotaeniidae > Rhadinocentrus > Rhadinocentrus ornatus. The sequence continues at coordinate 6,820,181 of JBAMHW010000012.1, forward strand.
TGTGAGATTGGAACCCTTTGCATCAAAGTTCACTTGAAAGTAAAAAACAAAACAAAACAAAAAAACGACCTATCCTATCCAACAACCAATTTTCATTTCCCTGAACTGTCCGTCATTGATCTGGCTGGTCAAACTGTAAATCATTAGTTTTATCAGAACATCCTCATCATCAACCAACTGTTTCACCACAGAAAGGAATTGTACTCTCTGATCTTCCAAAAGTCATCAAATGCAGTATTTTCTCTGGTGAGTGCAGTCTACAAGGCTTCATTTAAGTAAAGGAACATGATTTTTTGACATAATTTTATTGATGTAGAGCAAGGGTATTAAACTAAATTTTAAAGAGGTCCAGTTAGAGAAAAACAGGGGCAGGGGGGCCCGATATCATACACTTCGCTGCATGTGGCTCTTTGAAGACGAGTAAAGTCTTGAAAACTTGTAATTTAGTCTGAGTTCATTATAGTGCAGGTACACATTCTGATGGCTATCAAATAAGCAACTACACTTAGGAAAAAACAAGCCCAAAAACTCGCAACTGACCAGTTCAAAGTCGCTGATAACAGGCAGATTTAGCAACTTTGCTGCCTTTTTCCGACGCAGTCGTCTTTATCCCAGCTTTGTGTGACCTAGCGGCAGTTTACCACCGCGCCGGGAGCCTCACATACTGATTGGCTAAGTGCACCACGTGGGGTGGCTAACATCACGGGCAATTGGTCCGCGTGTTTCCTGACCATTACCGTAAAGACTATAAAAGTTGTGCCAGTTAAAATGAAAGCACCTGGTCAGATTTTATGTTTTAACTCTGGTTCCATGTGGGACAGGTTCTGGGTCCGGATCCAGACCGCGGTCCACTTTTTAGTCACCTCTGAGGTAGTGTTTACACCGCAATCAATACAATTATGTTGGTTAAAAATGCTTTAGAAGGATTTTTTTATTGATCTCCACAATATAAGACTTTTGTTGAATATCCTCTCTTTTTGGGGGTGGAGGTGTAATATTTGGACTATTAGGACGTTATGTGAAATGTGGCCTTCCTTCCCTGGTTGAGTAGTGACAGCACTTGGCTGCACTGTGACAGGATACGGCTGAACACTCACAAAGAGCTTCACAGACCTCGCCTGTCAGTTGACCACAGCCAACATTAAGCATGTCCCGTCATTAGGACGAGAGCAAGAGTCTGCCAGAGATTCACCAGACAGAACTAATATGTGGCGGAGTTGGGAGGGGGATTCCTTCTCTGTCACTTCCTTTTCTCTAAATTCTCACCCCACTCCGTCCCTCAAGACTTTTTCAGTGGTTGCAGAGTGTGTCTTGTTTGTGTAATTTACTACAGTGCTGTGTGCTTTTGAATGTAACGTCTGTCTTAATGGATTTCAGGTCTACAAGCACATCAGTGGCAAGGTTGGCCGATAAGCCAGGACAAGACACGCAACTTATTACGGTTGATGAGAAATTGGTAAGATTCCCTCCACGGCAACATGACATGTGGATTGTTTGTCTGATCTGCGTTCTTCCAATTACTTCCCTGGAAAATTGTTCAAAAAGACTCCTAGGTTAATGCCAAAATCAGCTTGTACAAGACAATAGGCTTTTGAAATAGTGTGATGGCAAATTTTTGTCAATTGTACTTCTGTGCACGGTCACAGCACACATTGTTTTTTTCTCTTTTTGTACAATTTTCTCATTCCTAAAACTCCTAAATAGCTTTCCAAATTAAATTAAGGAATCAATTTGGCAGAATTTGATGCTACGTAAACCCAGCACATTTCTCATTTAAACTGAAAGTATTTAGGTTCAAGAGCAACATAAAAAATTTGGTATCTTTGATTAATGTAGTGGATTATATTGTCTAGTAATTTGTTCACTCTGTTATTATAAGCAAGCATAAAATAAAAAAATTAACTTATTTAAATACCTTGCAAAATGAAAGAAAGGCATGGTGTTGTTATATGGCCATATAAAGTGTGTTCTGTGTCTTTGCTTCATTTTGTCCTGCACAGAGAATTACCCTAGGTTATTAATGACTGCGTATTGGCTATGTAATCATTACCAGTAACACTCAATGTCTGGAATTAACTTTTTGGCTTGCTGATCAAAGAGAGTGTTAGATTAAAATTCACTGGACGAAATAATAAATAGCTTTTTAGTGTCTCAATTGTTTCAGTGAATTTTATTAGCATAATAAGTTTTGAAGAGGAGATATTAGAAAAAAATGAAGCTGAATTACTTGAATTTAAACCTTAATACAAAAAGATTGAATACTGAATGTATTTATTGTAAAATATACTTGAGGATTGCCACATGTGCGCTTGTATAAACACCTACATAGTTAAAAAAAAATTCAAAATCTATAAATGTTGATGCATCAGAATTTAAAAAGTGAATTGTTTTGTTTATTTCTTCACATTTACCTAAAATGGGCTATACACAACCCACAATGCAGGCAGTTTCATCATAGATCCCTATGTGTTAAACTATTAATAGCTAAAGCCTCCTCGAGCAGCTTGACCTAGGCAAGACCGAATGAGTGGGCCAAAGAGGTTTAGTAACCCATGTTTTAAAAATAATTTTTGTACTGTGTCATATGCACTGAAAACAAAGAGCTGACATCATTAACAGGAAGGCAAGTCTATCAGTTTTTCAGCAACCTCTGTGAAATTGGGGAAATCATGCGAAAATATGACATTTATTTCAGTTTTGTCCGGCTTTTTTCATGCAGATAAAGATTTTCCAACAGTGATAACTGTTATCTTAAAAACTGCAGTTACATAGTTGATTGTTAATTGTGATGAGCTTACCTGCAGTTCTGCCTTTAAATATACACATAGACAAATGTTCAGTAATTAAATGGACTTATCAACACTTAAGATATAACTTTGATCTGGCTTTTGTGTGAAAGCATTTCACCTTGTCTGAGGTCTGTCATCAGTTGTAAAATATGAGTTTCAGGGGAAAGTTGAGTGAAACCCACCACTCAGCTGATCAGTGGATAAAAAATGTATAATTCTATATATTAATTTATAATTTCAGTTATTTTTAAACAAATTTGTGAGGTGTATTGAAACACGAAAACATGTAAAACTTGCAGGACTGTGACTCTCGAGGCCTGGATTTGCCTTCCCCTGCAGATAATATTCTGCTAACCTTTCTGTTTCACGTTATTTAACTGAATATTGAATGTGCTTCAAATTTGCTGTATTGCAGAAAAAAGTGATGAAATTGAGGGTGTGGTTTTGAAGAAATGATGTTCTTTGATTGTTTTTTCTCTTTTTTTTTGGAATGAAAATAATAGTTTGTTTCTGCTGGTTAACTATGACGATGAATAAGACTGTGTGTTATACATTTTGTTGGGAAAAAAAGAGGATAAAAATAAAAGCACATCACTTTGCAAGAAAAATCAAGTATTGGTGAAAAAGTGTAATCGTAAACGAACAGGTAATCGTATGATTAAAATAATTAGTCTTTTAATTATTTTTCCAGACTGTATTTACAACTCAATATCAGATTTTAGGTTGAGATTTAAAATCAATAAAATTATTCTTTAAATGTGTTTTGTGTCTTAGATTGCAGCCACACTAAATTAATTTATTTTTATAGACTTATTTTTTTGCTTTTCAGGAAACGTAGCTTTCCTGAAAGATAGTCCAAAAAAAAGTTAGGGAAGGCAAAAAATTTAGGGCTAATAATGAAATTTATTATTACAATATTATTTTAAAGCAAGGAAATCCATTGGATAATTGTAATTGCGACTTTGTACATAGGCTGTATTCATGAAAGGTTGTGCCTTTGAGGAGTAAAGATGGGAAGACCATCTCCAGATTGTCAATAAATGTGTGAGAAAATCTTTATAAACTATATTTACTCAAAGATTGGACAGAGTATGAATATTTTCTTCTTTGGAGTGGATGATATGATTAAACACTTGAAGAAATCTGGAGTAATGCTATTGCATAAAGGGCCAACACCCAGTCCTAAGCTCATCGATCTCCAGTCCATCAGACATAATTTCATCAAGAAACATCTGTAATCAAAAAGTGATATTACTACATGAATTACTTTTAAAACCCCTTGTCAAACAATAAAATAAAGTTCTATATTAACAAATGAGTTGTATCAGAAAAAAGCCCCATGCTTAACCTTGTTCTGAGGTGGAGTCAGCTCCTCTGGGCTTGGGAGCTTCCGGTATTGACCATCACACACTGGAAAAGGTTTTCCATAGCCACTTTAAACAGCTTACCATATCTTTTTTTTTTTTTTTTTTTTTTTTTTAAGAATTAGGTGCTTTTTGTACTGGAACAAAGATTACTTAGACTGTTAGCAGCAGCAAGCTGAAAAGCCAGGTTCTGCGATGGTCATGTACACTGCTGTGATTACAGCAATAATGCAGATAATTACATAGAAATTTTGGAACAATATATGCTGCCTTGGCTTATTTATTAAGGCTGCAGAAAAACAGTGTAAAGGTACTGGACTGGCTTACCTGGCAGTCCTAATTTATACGCCATTAGAAAATGTGTGAGCAAAAATGTAATGATGCAGATTTCGCACTGTTGCACAACTTTAGACATGTTTGTGGGAGTAATAGGAGAAAATCTCACCTGAAGCCTTTTATTACTTGTTATCCTTAAGGACAGAACTACTTACGAAGAATGGCAAGATTATAAAATAGTTAAAACTTTGTTGATCGAACTTCTTTGGAATTTGTTTCGAGGTTGAAAATGTAGATATTTCTGTATGTAACAAAATAAATAAATAAATAAATTTGACAAAGCATAAAATATCTGAAATTAAAAACAACTCAAAGTAAACATAAAAAAGCTGTTTTAACATTTGCATCCCACACCCTGTTTTATTTATTTATTTATTTATTTGCTATATCTATATATATGTATATATTTTTTTCCTCGTGACATGGGGTTTAGGCTTAAAATGTGTAGCTTTCACCAGACAGAGTCTTGGAGTCTTTGGGGCCTCTTTTCATTAAGTGCTAAAGCAAAGCCTGAACAGCGATAGGCATGCATTTGAAGTGGCTAAGGTTAGCAATGTACCAACTGTACAAAACAAAGACTGGTCTTTGAGTTTCATGTTTTCTCATTAAAGGAGATGGAAGATAACTGCAAAAGAGGGAGTTTGGGAGAATGTGGGAGTCTGTTGTGGACTTGTTTTGTTGGAGGGAGGGGGTGCAGTTTGGGCAGCGTGTGCTTTTGTCCCAGACCAAAGCTGGCCGTACTGGCAAACAAACCTTTGGCTGGGCGGAGTGTCTGTCTCTGTCCTCTCAGTAGGGGCCACTGAGAGGAACAGCAGAGAAGAGGGGGGGGAAAGGGCCTCTAAAAACTGGGGAGGGGGTTGAAAGAAAAGAAGCTTGCATGGAAAAAAGTTTGAGACACCCTGAGACTCACCAAAAAGACAGTGGCCACTTCAGTTGTGTCGGCCACAGAGGTTCCTTTGTGGCATTCTGTTGCCTGCAACGGCGGGAAGCACTCTAATGCACACCCAGACGGGCCAAAAAGGAGAGGCCCTCAGCTGTTTACAGTACAGTGGTTCCCATCTCACATGGAAGAGGGCAATAAGAGCGTTCTCCCTTTTGGGCATTTAGCATATATCAGCACGCTAGTCATTCATCAGGCTATCGATAAGTGTGAATTGCTTTTTGGTTAGACAAATCACACAAAGATCTGGATCTGTTGTTATGCTGTGTGAGTGGGCTGTCTCTTAACCAAGCCCGAGGAGAAAGTGGTGCTTGTTTTGTAGTGAACATTTCTGAATAACCTCATTCAGATGAGGTTGCATTTTGGCCTGGGCACATGATATTTTGAATTCTTTCCAAAAACTCTGTCTGAACGTTTCTTGTCTGCGACACTCATTATCTTGTCCTTCGGTCTCGTCTGTCCAAAAACTGCAAACCTTACAGAAACTTGCATCTCTCCAGTTTTCTCGGGCATCTCCATTACAGACACATTTAGGCTTCGAGGGACAAAAAGTTGAACAAACTCAGTAAAAATGGTGTTTGATGCCATTTGTGCAGAGATTTACTACAGGTTGCAAACCGGAGAGGATGGCTTTGTTAATAAATTGATTAAGGCAGCTGCAGTCATTGGTTTAAGAATACAACAGATAACATGAGTTTGTTTCACGCACTTCATTGGATTTAGCTAAACTAAATGGAAATGTCACTTTTTTTTTCTTTTTCTTTTTTTTTGCAGACATTTTTCCTGCTTTACATCCTCTTCCGTGTCCTTAGGTTTAAAGCTTTAATCTTTGAGAGTACATCAAGTATCTTTGCATTAAACAGTTTAGTAATGTGTGAGGCTGTAAGAATATAAACATCAAATAAATGCAGATGTCTTTTATGTCTTTTCTCAAATACAAAAGTTATGTTTGACTTAACTGTGAGCAAAACTTTGAGGCCATTATCTGAAGGAATTAGGAATAATGCCAAATAAAAAGACCTGCGTGATGGAGTTCCAGTGCCTGAAGCTGTTTGCTGGAGTGCCCTTGCCGACCTGCTTTTGTTTGTAATTACTGTTTGATTAAGCATGCTGGGCAGCTCCCAGGGTCCAGCCGGCTGGCCACTGATACACAGCTTTACACGGAACGCCTGTGACCTCAGTCAATTAGAGTCAGGTCTTTTGCGTTACTCTATGGCCCTTTGCTGAAACAACTGCGGTTATAACCATAGCAGCTGCTTCAATAAGAAGTACTAGGTCTCCCACTTACACCCCAGTGTCTGAACATCTACTCCTGCTTCAGCCACGGCCAAGTGCGCTCCCTCTCTCCACATAAAGACAACACCATAATCTTAAAGCGCTTGTGAAGCCTTGTTATAGAGTTCTCTAAAGGCACTAAGGTTTTATGAGACAGAGGAGGACAGTTATTAGTCTGCAGGGAATTGAGGGAGAAAGAGGATGAAGATGGGGAGAGGAAAAGAATATTAAATTGGTAGACCCATTGGATTTTTGGCATGCTTTGTTTTTTAATTTGAAATCTTTTCTTTCTTGTGAATTTAGAGCATAGCGCTTGCTTGGCAAGTGACATCACATCTGGGCACAAGATGTGGGGTTTGATTGCGGTAAGGTAGTTGAGTCAAAGCATGTTGTTGGTTGTTTTTAAAGACCTAAATTGAAATCAGATTGGAAGATTTTATGCCTGACATTCAGGATTTAACTTGACTGATAGACTCTCTGAACACACAAAATCCTTTAAGGTGTTTTGAGAGTGTTCTCAACCGGGTTTTGCATTTCATATTTGAGATGATAAATGAAGACACTAATCAAATTGAGGTTTTTTTAATGTGCCTTTTGTGGCTGTGTATGTTTAATAGGTTGAGAAAAAATAAAAAAGCATTGTACATATTAATTACACAAAAAAATTCTAGTGTTTTTGCTTCAAGAGAAGAAGCATGGTGGATTCTTGCTGAAATGAGTAATCACAATGTACCCAGTTAAAAAGAAACTGGGTCTTTGTGTGGTAGATGGCCAAGACGACTGGTTTCATGTTTTTATCCCTCGTCGAGCTGCTGTTTCTAATCCTCTGTTTGCATTGGTGCTGTTTTTAGTCCATTAGCTTTTTCCTGCCACAGAAAAAACTGAAGTCTTATATTGCATTACATGGTACAGCACTAATGGTAAACATGCATTTTGTTGGCAGACGTAACCCTGTACTTCCAGGAAGATGCACCCTTTGCTGCTAATTTCTGTGCTTTTTTTCTTCAAAAGTCACTAAAAAAAATTGGTTTTTTTTAATGTTCTTTTAAATCCATTCATTTGGTCCTGGTGCATTTTTTGTGACTGTTGTCTACATTCTTTAAGACTGCTCTTAAATTGGCTCTGCATGCTTGGAAATTCAGTTGTACCAAAAATCAACTATGCTATACTGCTAAAAACAGATTAAATAAGATAAAATATAGGATTGAAAATAAGCTAAAATGCTGTAGCACTTGTGCTGTACCAAGTAATGGAAGTTTACTACCAGTGCATAAATAACTGGAGTTAATTGTTAAATATGACTGGGATTGCCTAGTGCATTCATCCTCTTTATTATGACATTTAATGTTATCTATCTTCTGACTCAGGGTAACAATCAACCAATCAGCATACAACCACACATGGCATCTTCTACAAGGAAAGTGTGACGTTAGATTTCTATAAGTGTCTGTTTCTTACCCAGAATTCTTCACTGTTAGGGGTGACAGTGTCACAGACATAAACACAAGTGCTTCTATTAATCATGCATATACCACTAGGAATGCCACGATTACTTGACTTTACAATTAAATGCCACCACATTAATTAATTGTAAAGATCTTTTAATACCGTCACTTTCCAGAAAAGATTATTTCTGGACTGTATAAGCATATCAGCGTAACTTGTGCGCAGAATGAAAACAAAGTTGCACAAGATCTGCTTCGTTGTTCTTGTTCTTTGCGATTTGCAGAAGAGGCGTGTCTGAGTAGTAAAGTATAGCTGATGTTATGCAGTTATTTCCTCCAAACAAACAGATTAAGTCATCTTTGTAGAATTTCTTTTTCAAAAATAAAGAAAAGACAAAGGTCATTGTAGAGAACGGCTCACCAGCCTGTAAAGCATGACATAAAATAGTTGCAGTGAAAAGAGGGAATGCATGGAATATGTTTCACCACCTGCTGAATAACCAAAAGTTTTGTAATGTAACATTGAAATAAAATGTTATGGTGTCATTTGCATTTTTATAATTGTGAGTTGTTTTGGGCGTTCAGTACAATATAATGAGTTGGGCAGCGTTCACTTAACTTTACATAATATCGATGGAAAAACAACAAAAAGGAAAGTTTCACTGTTCAAACATAATCGACTCGGCATGAGGTTGATGCTTTTTAGTCGTCAGGGTCTCGTTTTTCACCACTCCAGTATTATTTATGTTCCAGGCATCAGCTGTGCTCCTAAAGAGCAGCTGGAAGTCTAAAGCTAGCGAGATGGACTTTTTTCCTGTTTCAAAAACCTTTTTATAATGTGGTTTACAGAAATAAGCCTACCAAATTCAGATAGAGGTCCTCTAGCCTTTTCCATCTGATTTCTCTGAGCGAAGTCCAAGTAAAAATATTGTTTACAGAGCAGAAGGGATTTAGTTGGATTAATGGGACTTCTTGCTTACTTTACTTTGTTGCTTTATTATCTTATGTTGGCATCAAAAGATATAAACCAAACAGAACCAAGCTTTTAGCAAAACGTCTGTTGTGAAGAACCCGTTTGCAGTTTTGACATAGACTGGCGTAAAGAACAATTAAAGAAACTTTTGTATAATGATGTTCAATTATGCTCCCTTATCCCGTTATTAACATTAGACAGTAATTTCAGCACAGTAACTTGTGGTATGCGTAGCGCTGTCAATCCTAAATCACAGAAGAAAAAGAATTGGTTTGCATGGACTTACCAGTGCTTCAGTTGCAGGTTTATTTATTGACAGAACAAAGAAGGTAAAATCTTGTTGACTAAAAGCTCGTGAATGAAACATAAATTGAGTATATTTGTAGCACCAGCTCTTTAAGTCAACCTTATAAAAGTTGAATACTTAGTTTTTTGTCTAGCCTAACACACAGTATGATCTACAGTGAAGCAGACCAAACTCACCCAAACGCCCCCTTTTTTTTCTTCTCCCCTCCCTCTCATCCACCTCTCCCCTCCTTTGCACACAGACAACTTAAGTGGCTGTTTTGTCTGGTTGTCCGCTCTCATACAGCGCGTTCATGCAAAAAAAAACAAAAAAACTCTCGGCTCAAGTTTGGAGTAGTGGGTCAGAGGATGTTGGTCTTTGAAGAGTGCCAGACAAGTGGCTTTATTATGTATCATTCACTAAATGGTATTTCATTCATTAACACTCTCATCCATAGAGACTAAGCCTCTTAAAAGGACTCCTAAGCTCTGCCAGAGCTGGATACTTTTAGGAAGTGTCAAGCTGCTAAGTGTTGTGTTTGCAGGTTGAATATTAAAAAGGCTTGTTACTTGTGTTTGCCTAAACTTCTAATTATTCATTGGTTTTAAGCCTAACGCTTTTTTATTTTTATTTATTAATTAGTTTCTATCTGACATTACATCAGAGTTTAGCAGTGATTTCTATCATATGTTTTGAATTATGCAGCTTAGTATGAGATAGAGGGGGATTAAATTTACTGAGTATCTGGGATAATAATTGATATCAGGACTGCAGATAATGATTATTTTCTATCTTTTTTTTTTAACATTTTAAATTATAAAATGCCAGCTAAGTTGTTTCTAATTAACTAAAAGATAGTCTGGCTTCAGAAATCCCCATAGCTTGGGCTTATCTACCTGCAAAATGGCAGTTATTGCACATAAGTAAACATGTGCAAATGCATCCAGCATTTTCATGAATGACCCCTCCTCCTGTCACCTCCTTCCGATCCTCACCAGATTGCGTAATGTGAGATTCAGGATGACCCTTAAGCCAGCTGCTTTTCATTCTAAAGTGTTGAATCACTCCCACACACGAGCAGGCAGCATAATATTTGTTTCTATTAGAGACACCCCCTCCCCTCATATGTCCAGTCAGTAATTGGCATGTTTTTTCCTCTTCAAAGACGTCTGAAGGTGGGAACCAGCGGAGGCTGATGAGTGAGGCTCTGGGTCTGGGTGTTGGCTGGACAGTGGGGGGTTAAGGGTGATGTGTTTGGGTTTTTAGCGCATGCTGACTCAACATGATTCAGCTCTGCTGACCTTACGACCTGTCTGGCTGCTGAGCTGCATTTTTAATGCTCAGGTGTTCGTGGTATGATGGACCTTCACTGTGTCATCGTCGTTGTTTCACAAAAATCTGATGCTGTAGCTAAAACCCTTTCTTAGCTAGCTGTGCACAGACTTCCTTAATCGGTTGGATTGTTTGTTTACAGTACTGACAGGAAATATCAGCTTGTATTGACAAGATTTAAAAGTAGTAAAACTGTACTTATTCCTCTGATTTAAAGCTGAAAATATCTGTTTTAATTTCAGTTGTGATTAAACTCATTATTTATCTCTAAAATCTCAGAAAATAACCCCAAAGACGTTCCTTACTCTGGAAAAGGGGATTGAGGTCAGTAAATGTTGCTTTTGATCAACAAATTATGTAAAAAAAAAAAATGGGTTCAGCTTTAGTGGCAGCTAATGTTTATTAACACACAATTTTACACAATTTATCTAAATCATTTAAAACTCTTCAACACACATATTGATTCAAATATTGGTACCAGGATCATAACTTCATGTTTAATGTCCCATGTCGCATAGTCTAAGAGGCCAGGTTTACTGGCGCTTTGATCATTTTCTAAAAAGAATTGAACAATCCAGGAACGCTGTAAGAACAGATGTGAATTTCCTTTCAGGTGGTTTATAGTTTTATTTTTAAAATGGTTCTCGCTTTCTGAATAGGCAAGCAGGGAATATCCCATGATCGAGTAAGAATGATCAGTCTGTTCAGCGTGTTTAAAAGTCAAGGGCGTCGCACGCTCCCCGGTGAAGCTCTGTTTACAGCTCCCCAGGCCATATATGTTTTCATTAAAAGTGAATTGGTTGCTTAAAAAGAAATATGATTTGTATTACGTTTCTCAAATGCAAATCCAAAACTTTCTTCTTTTTTAAAAAAAATATTTTAGTCATTTGAAAACCACTTTCTTTTTTTTTGGGGGGGGGGGTGGGGTTGATTTACATTCACTGTCCTGGCAAAGATTATTCCGTTAAACAAAAGCATTATACACCACAAGAATCTTCCCTTTTATTTGGACCAATCTGCAAATGATATCGGAAAGTATGGAGACCATATTTCATTTCGCTGAGCAGGCAAATCTGGGTTTAATATCCGTTTTATATAAACTGTGGGAAATGATCTGCAGGAAATATGGACATTCACCTGCAAATCATCTGAAGCTGACAAGATGAGCTAAACGATATGCAGAGAGGGGTGGCTGGAAGAGCACTTAGAAAAACAGACAATGCGCTGCCCACATCTCCAGTTCTTATTGAATCGGAGCAATTTTTGTGTTTATTAACAGGTTGCTTTTGTTTCTGGAGAAACAAATGACCCAGAGGGACTGTTGATGGAATTAAGAATGGGGGACCACCTTCCTGGAATTTAAATAGCAGGAGTAAAAGGAATTAGTTATTTTATGTTAGTAAAACATGAGAATAGTTTGTCATTATCTGATAAAAAACAATTTCTCAGAATTCAATAAAGCTTAGATGGCGCACGGCTGAATGTCTCTCAGGAGGTAGTGTGGTCATCTGGCAATTTGTACATCGGAGATTCAGTTTTTAGTTTCTCAAATCCACATGCCTTAGTGTCCTTAGGCAAGACTAAGTCCTTTATTTTTCCGATGTGTTCATTAGTGTCAGTGTGTGTGTGTGTTTGGATAATGGAGAAAAGCACTGTTTTGAATGCGTTTGTAAATTTGACTTGTAGTTCAAAGCACTTTGAGTTGACAAACGTAGAAAAGCACCACGTGAATGCTGTCAGAACAATAGCTGAAATGTTTCCCTGACACAAAAGTGGCAAATTGTTTTTTTTCAATAGTCTTTTCATTTTTTAAGCTATCAGAACTGACTAGTAATTAGTGGTGGGTGCGAATAAGTAAAATTTTAACCTTGTAAATCACATAATTAAGATTTTATTGCAAGTATTTGTTAATCAAGCTTTACTTTACTGATTGTTATTAGGCTGAAAATTCAAATGTTTGTTTGTATGGCACTTTTCACACATACACAGTAAATAAAACCCTATGAAAACAGCCATTCAAAGCAATACATCCCGTCTCCACCCAGATCCATCTCAAGGATAAGAATCTGAATGGCAAAAGTTCGATAGATAAATTTAAAAATCTTAAAGGGTTCTCTATAATTACTATCAAAAGTAAAGACATGCTTAAAGAGATATGCCAGCTAGTGCAACAATAAAATAAAAATCAATTATTTTAGAGACGGACTGAAATTACTGTTGTGCCAACTAATATTGAAAAATAAAATGACAAATGAATATA
>JBAMHW010000012.1:6833280-6848774 GCA_037177495.1 Rhadinocentrus ornatus
TATATATATATTCAGTGGTCTTTAAGCCTTAAATAAGGTATTTCCAAAAGGCAAGCACTGTGATCAGGCAAGGCAGTTTATTTTTGTAACATATTTCATGTACAGGACAATTCAAAGTGCTTTACATAAAACAAAGGCATTACAGATATTAAGAAATAGCAAAAGGCAGGAACAAATTGCAAGAATCACAATTAAATCATAAAAGGATGCCTTACTGGTTTTAGTTCTTAGACCTTGGACAGGTTATTGGTCCATCACGGCGCCAACTCGGGGACAAACAGCCAAACACACATTCACTCACTCCTAGACTGAATTTCGAGCCATCAATTAACCTAACATGCATGTTTTTAGACTGTGGACGGAGAACATGCAAATGGACACAGAGAAAGTCTTCAACCCAGAGAGATGCTTGCTTGAACTGCGTGTATTTGCAGCACTGCTGTTGTCAGTGAAGATGTTTTCTTAATTTGATGATATGTGGTTGTCCACTTGGATGTTTTTTAATCTGTTACACAGACCGGATTTCCTGAAGCACATTTTTTTCTGATTGATTAAGTTGCTGCTTCTGGCCCGCTGACATGAAGCAATATTTAACTGCAGAAAGAGGGGAATACAAACATGAGTCAGACTCGCATTACCCTTATTTTCTCCTACATGTTTAAAGTGAATGAATAACGTTTCCCTTTTGTTTTTGTTTTTTTGTTTTTCACTAATGAGCTGCACCAGATTGTTTTTAACAGGATGAATAAAATAATTGGGGTAGGGGGTGGGAGTTGACTTGTATTTCACAGGTTTTTAATCAGGCATTTTGCACCTTCCCCTCAATAATTTTAAGCTTTTCTTTTGTATTATTATCTCATTCTTTCCTGCAGTTTTTTTTTTTCTAAACTAAAGCACTTTGAGATTTCTTTGTTGTTTACACAGAAACCTTCCATCCCAGGTCTCTGTTGGAGTATTAGGGGTACCAGCTTTCAGCAATCTGGTGGGCCCAGCAGCCTCACAGCGACAAGCTCCTATGTGCTTTATTTGGCATGTAGCCAAGATGTGTCAGAAATATCGACACGCTTTCACGTGACGGAGACTTTGCCAGCCGTTCCCCCCTCTTTCTTAAGCTCGGCATTCTGTCTGCCCAGCCAGGTATTGTAGGGCCCTGTGAAGGCCCTGTGAATAGTGTCAAACTTGATAGTTCTCATTTTGCTTCCTGTACATGGCAGAAGAAAAAGTGCCCACCGTGTGGGTTTTCCTTTTGTGATGGTCCTCTCTAGTCCTCCTGGGAACACACCACATTCCAGCTACAATCATCCCCTTTGTGAATCTGGATATTGTGGGTGAGCCCCTTATGCCAATAACCCTTCTAGCTCTCAGTGTAAAGCATGCAAGTATCATAGAAGTCTAGACTTGTATTTTTGCAAACAATGCCTGATAATGAGCAGTGTTTTCAGTGCTTTGGCAGAGCCTTTGTTTTGACACATCCTCTTTCTTTCATGAGGGACCTTTTGTACTCATCCATGCAAAGATGTGAGGTAAGGTCTGCTACATCTGTACAAATTATTGCACCAATGTACCATACACGGTCCTCATGTGTCAGTTGTGGTTTATGTAACTACATACGCATAGCCATAGTCTGACCTGCTAATCCCAAAGGTATCGTTTCTAATGCATCTCAGACATTTTCATGCATATAGCCCCCAGAAGAGGCAAGAAAACACAAAGTTCACAATGTTTCTGACTGCAAACTGGATTTTTCTCATTTCAGCAAGTACTTTTTGTTCAAGAGTTTTGCTCTCTGAATGTGTAGCGTATTTTAATGGATCTTCTCTCCAAAATTCCCAGGAAGTTTTTTTTCCGCCTCTCTCTTTTGGAAAATACTTATTTTGAGCACTGTCCATTGGACAATAATAACTAAATCCAGCAAAAAGCTACTTTTTAGAGCATTTTTATTTACCAAGTAGGACAAAAGTCTGGCATCTACTTTTGTTGCCACTCAACGCTGTCTTGTGTGTTATTGTGTCATGAACCATTACCCCTCTGTGTGAGGAGAACATGTTTTCCTCCTCTTTGTGACAAGAAGGAATTGTTAAGGTTAAGTAGATAGGGCAGCCGGAAATAATTACCCAGCACTTGTGAAGCCCCCCCACCCCCTGCTTTTGTCTGTCTTTTTCCTTTGATTTTAACAATCTTTTCAATGTGCAGATCTTGTTTATGATTAAATTCAGTATGGCCGTGCCTCTTAACATTGCAGAAAGATGTTTTCCTGAAACAAGCAGTAGTTAGCTGTTGGACCTGTAATTTACGTGGCTTAAATACCATTGGAAGCTCCTTTGCCAAAGGAAAGGCGGGCTTTTGTGTCGGGTTCATGGAAAATGACCCCCTTTCTACAAATCAACTGGCAGATGACAGACAATGATGAAAATTAGATTCTTTGAAGTTGTAATGGCCATTGAAATGTGTAAAATTCTTGTACTGAAAGGAGAGTTCCCTGGAAAGGCTTCAGTCTTGGGTGGCTGCTGTCTGCATGCTGGGAGGTTCGTCTGTGTTTGTCGCCGACTTCCCATTGCTTGTTTGCTAATTCCCTAAAGAATTGGACCAGATCTTTGATAGGAGCCTGAAGAGACTCCATTTGCTAAGGAATATGCATTTAGTATGCTCACAGGCCCCTCCTCCTCCAATTGTCACACTGGCCTACTTTCTTATAGTCTGGAATAAATCTTCTCAAGTATTAGGCGTTGATTTCATCAACCTAAATGCAAATACTTGCTTAAATGCCAGATTTAGCTTTCTTACCTGCTTCTGAGCAGTTTTGTGTTTTGCTTTCCCTCATTATGTTTATTGCTTTAAATGTTGTTTTAATTTGTTTCTTTTTGCATTTCTATGCAAAGCACTTTGTAACCCAGGATGAAAAAAAGAAGCTTTCAAAATAAAACTTTACATTCACACAACGACTGTAACAGCCCCTCTAATTCACTAACCAAGCGGAATTAACTGATGATAGTCATGGCTGATCTCTTTGTTTACTTTAGGAAAATACTCATTATGTGGGCTTAATGAATCGCGAAAGGACTTGTAGTAACTGATCAATTCCAGTCATAAGCAGCATGGGTGTCTGTGCCATTGCTGTCAGTAGTCAGATTCTGTCCGATTTAAACTAAAATAAAATCAGCAATGTTCACAGAATTAGTCCCAATCAGGGTCCCGAAGTGTCAGAGTAGTGTCAAAATTAGTTGTTTCTAGGATAAGTTCTGTATTTTTAACAAAAAAGTATTGTGAGTGTAGCCTAACATTAGCCAATAGTCATCCACAAAATCTGGTTATCAACAAGCATAGTTTACTGTCAAAATATGAAGTAGCTAATTTAATAATTTCATTTTTATAGCTACTTAATGTTTTCCAAACCTTACATTTCTGAGTATCAAGGACATGCTGTCAAAACTTCAAGTAGTTTTTTTTAACACCTGTGAACATTTTTTCAGATTAACCTCTTTTTGAAAAAGCAGATGCATATTTTTGGTGTGATTACATTTCCTTTTCAGGGAAAACCCTTACCTTTACCTCCCTATATATTCATTTCTTTTAGAAAGCATTGTAGTTTTCATCCAGTTTCCAATTAAGTACCTGACATGCACATGCTCCTTCCTGCACTTGTCAGTAATACATTGAAATAAGTCAGAATGGCGTAGCAAGAAAAACGTGTCCCTTTTAAACAACTTTAGCATAAACAGAAAGATTTTCTGCCCATTTAAATCCTTTTTCCAAGTTTCTTTTATCCTTTTGTGGTTCAATCAAGAGTAATTTCTTTATTACCTGTCAAAAAGCCATTCTTAAATTATTGTAGATTTATTGATTTTGAATGGATAACATTTGTTTTTATAATGTTCAGTCAGTTATTTGCATGACGGCATATCGATATGGGCGGTGCTGAAAGCAGAGCTAATCCCTCATAATTCATCATCGTTGACAAATTAATTCTGATTCTTACCAAAGAAAGTGCATAATCTGAAACAGAAAACTTCATGGAAACAATCACATTTTATGTGAAGTCTCTCTTCAGCCAACAGTAGCAGAATATGAGAACATTAAACTAAAATTAAAACCCGGGAAAAAGCCTTTTCAACTTATTCCTGTATTTATTTAAAATGTTTGCAGCGTGTCAATGTCATTAAAGATTTAGTAAAAATTGCAAATTAAGAAGGAACAGGTGTACCCTGCAGAAAAAATACACCACTACACATGTAGTGGGTCAGGACACCGAGAGGGATTACTACAGTATGAGTTTGTCATTTATCATTATCAGTATGAGATATACGTTTATTGGGTTTCATTTTCCACAACCACCATGAAAAATGGCTTCATTTCTTTGTGACCTGAATTTACTTGAATATGATACTTTTTATTTTTGTCCCTTAGGACATCACCACGGTGACAGGGGTTCCTGAGGAGCACATCAAAACCCGCAAGGTTCACATCTTTGTGCCCACCAAAACAGCCATGCAATCTGGAAGCAACAGCACCAAAAAGTGGAAGATGGATTTTGACACCAGAGAGCGCTGGGAGAATCCGCTAATGGGCTGGGCCTCAACGTAGAAACCTCCTCCTTCCACATCCATCACATAAATCTGTTTTCCCTTAATAACATTTACTTTAACTGCTTTGTTTGCTATGTTTTAGGGGGGATCCTTTATCCAACATGGTGCTGTCATTTTCTTCCAAGGAAGATGCTATTGCTTTTGCTGAGAAAAATGGTAAGGGATCTTTCTATATTTATTAAAAGTAGGTCCGCCCGATTATGGGAAAAATGATAATCACGATTATTTTGATTGAAATTGAGATCTCGATTATCTAACACAATTAAAGAAAGTGAAAGAGCAGAGTGAGAGAGAGAGAAAGCAGCATTTGAAGCGTTGAAAGTTTCTTTCCACCAGGTCCCAGTAGCTATTGTTTGTCTCAGACCAGCAGCAGCTATTTTCTACTCGGTGTGATCTGGAATAAATGAGACTGGAGACATTTCATTTTCACGTTGAAATCCACGTCATATACGGCTCTATTGTGCGGCGGTGGCGAAACTTTGGACAGTAGCCACGTCCTTCACAACACCCTCATGGCACTCATCATACAGGGCAGGGAGAAACATGCGATTAAAATAGAGACGAGATGGCGGTGATGCCTTTTGTCCAAAGTGTTGTTGAGTTACTTAAATCCCGGGTTGTTCACTGTGTTAACTGAGCGCTGGTCTTTGGCAAGAAAAAAAGTTATGTTTCTTTATAATGTTTGTTATCCCTCTGTCTCTGGGAGCTGGTGGATTATTTAGTCGCGACTCACAAAAATTGAAAAGTTTTCTATTTCCTTGTGTGGCGTCGTAAGCCCCCGTGTGCACGTCTACATGAACGAGTGCAACATTTTACATGCACGAATGTTGCCTGTCGCTTGGCTGGAGGAGGGCAGCGATTTCTGCCTCATTGCGCAAGTTCCATAGAAAATTAATAGAGAAGGAGCGACGTCACCTCCCGTGTGTGCAGCCCTTAACGTGAGGTGTTTGCAACTTGAAGTGAATTAAACCAAAGGAGGGAGGAGTCTGCAGCAGAGCGCTGCAATGCCATAAAATGACTAAAATTTGATTAATCGCCCGGCTCTAATTAAAAGTAACAAACGCTTTTGCTTCTTGAGGGTTTTCACTTAGTATTAATGTGTTTTAGTTTTTGGAAGGGGTCTGCAGTTGTAAAGCCCAAAATTGACACCAGAATTTTATTCTCCCTTTTTAAAAGGCTTTTCTTGCTTTTCTTACTAACATCAGTGAGACACACATTTTCATGATGTCTGTCTAGTGGCTAATTTCACACAATGTGTAACAGCTGCCTTGCAGTTTATCATCAAGCAGGCAGTTGTTTAACTATTACTGGAAAAAAAAGCTTTGAAACACACGGTGTTGGAAAGACAACATACCTAATTTTGAGTTATTATGAATAAAAATAAATTTGATAAGTAACTAATCTATTTCAATTTGTTTAACATCCTTGACAAATCTGCTTTGCTGAGGGTCCAAAAAGCCATATTTTTTCACATTGTTCACATTGTCTTAGTGCTGTTTTTCCTCATTGTAAACAGCAACACTTTGATGAGCACTGGAGAAGATAAAATGTCTAGAGGGTACAGCATAAAAGAAGTCACAATCTCCTGCTCACATGAAATGGGAATTCCACAAGGCTCAATCTCAGGCCTATCTCATATTACACCTATTCTGGCCTCAGTCCACTGGCTGCCTGTGTATTTTAGAGTTTATTGTAAAATTCCTTTATTTGTTTTTAAATCTTAAAATACCTGGCCCCACCTCACCCCTCAGAACTGCTGCACCCTCGTACCCCTGCTCGATCTCTCAGCCCAGCTGATCAGCTGCTTCCAGTTGTACCAAAATCTGAACGGGAGCCTTTTCCTATTGCTGCCTTTGAATGTAAAACAGGCCCCTTCACAGTCCACTTATGAAAATGTATCTTAAACCCACTTTTACTCATTGGTTTTCAGCCAAGTGAGACATTGATTTATTTTATGTTTTTTATTGTAGGACCTTGTCACTTATTATTTTTTTTAGTTGTATTTTATATTTTATTATTTTCTTTATGTCTTTTACACACATTGTTTATTACAAATTTCCAGAACTTTGTTTTAGCTTTCGTTGTTTGAAAGGGCTTTATAAATAAAGTAGGTATGGTAAGCCTACTTCTGTTCTCTTGTATGTGCTGCCCCCTTTGAATTACATTTAACGTTCTGCTACTTTTGCTAAATACACACACAGTTTTACTTATCTGTCTCTCGTGCAAGTAATTTTCTTTGATTTAACATTAGTGGTGATGGTGCGATCACATTAGGCCCATCCCATTTTATCACCAGTCTAATCTTGTGCATGTTGTAGTAAATACTCTGCACTATTTTTTATTTTTCCAGTTACAGTATCATAAACATGTCACCAGAGCTCTGAAAGGCAGTTCATACCAGGCGGATCTACATCTAAAGCCAAATTAAAACAGTTTTCAATAATTTCATTCAAGGACCTCAAAACAATTATGAATGCTTTCATCTCCGTTTTCCCAGACTACTGTAATTTTTGTAAACGGGGTTAACTGAGTCCAACCTTTCCAGACTACAGTTATTTCAGAGTGCAGCTGCCAGACTTCTAAGTGGTACAAATAAAAGACATCACTCCATTTCCAGTACCAATGAGATGTGGGATTTATTTCTAACTCTTATTATAGTTTAAAGCCCTTCACCACTTCGCTCCATTGCACACTACTAAAATCTTAATGGGACCGATTAAGTTATGGCACTAAGTACTTTTGGTCCTTCATTCAAGTCTCAAAACCAAAGATGACAAAGCATTTCTGGTTGCTGTTCCAAATGTTGCATATTAAATCTTGCTACCCAACTGGTAATTTAAATCAGATTTAAAGACTCATCTGTTTTCACTTTTTTAGTTTCTTTTTGTCTCTTCCCTTTTGTCAAGTCCACTTGTCGTCTCTTGCAACATACCGGTAAAAGGCTCAAGCTACATTTACTATTCTTTTATATGTGTTCTCATTATTTTATAGATGATTTAATTGTTGTTGTTTTTTTAATTAATTGTATGCTTTTTTTTTTTAAGGATGCAAGGATAAATTTTTTTTATATATCCCCAATAACGATCCTCATTTCAGTATTGGCAAACAGATATATTGTTCTGATAATAATCCTAAAAAAATTGCAATGCAAACAATCTTATTTAGTCACTTGCACAAGCTGATCTGTGACATCTTATACAGAAAAATCTCAAATAAAAGCTCTAAATAAGGACATGATACCAAAAAGTAATTGTTGCTTAATGCCACTGAATGCAACATTTTGTACCTTGACGATTTCCATCCACTTCTCACTGATGCCGTGCAATCAGTGAGTTGCATATGTTTCATGTGAGGAAAATACATGCTGTGTGTATATTATCAATGTTACACATGACTTCAGTAATGTGTGTCTTCACTTTGCTTATTGTTTGGTAATTGTCTTATGTTTAAAGTCAGTATCAGCTGACCTAAAACAGCAGAAAATGAGAGTGGGGGTATGATCAGTGATCCCGACACAGATCTGCAGCTTAAAATGATACTCTGGATTGGACCTTTCTAGTTTTCAGGCTTGTTTATGCATTTACACCATTCTTTTTTTCTATTTGTGTTTTTTTTTTTTTTTACTTTATTACATTAACTTAAACTCATGTTTTCTTTAAATGTGTTGTTTGTTTTTTTGTTGTTGTTTGTTTTGTTTTTCAATAAATAATGATGACTAGGAAGGGAATTTCCAGATCAGACTGTTAAAACCCTGATAAAGTGGATGCCTAGATCATTACCCAACTGAGCTCAGGCTGATTAGAGTTAAACAAAGGTGATGTGATTTGTCTGTGTCACAGCAGTGAAGTTCACTTTGACTCAGGACTGACCCATGTGTAAAAGGTTGTTAAAATTAAGCTTAGGAACTTGGCCTTTTCTGTTTATTGCACCATTAAAATGATTAGAGTTGTTCTGACAACACACAGCCTGTTGATGTCTACCAAACAGCTCATAGTGGTTGGCGCTCATTCAAAGTGAGCAAATGTGAAACTCTTGCCCCCATCACTTATTCTGGTGTTTGTTCTTCAGGTTGGAGCTTTGACATCACAGAGAAGAGGTCTTCAAAGCCCCGGGTGAAATCCTACGGAGCAAACTTCTCCTGGGATAAGAGATCTAGGAGGACCACCAAGTAAATTGAAGACGGCCATCTGTTAGCTTGGTTGATCCATGTGTGTCCCACAACAGACCTGTATCATTCTTGTCAATAAATGCTAATTATATATATATAAAAACCAAACATTTGGGTCATTATCGCTTTTAATCTTCAAACATTCACCTCATTACTGACTACCCAATGTATTCTTGTCGATTAATGAAGTGTTTGTCCTCTGAGTGGAGTTGTGCAACAGCAAAAACAAAGGGGGACGTGTTATTACAATTAGAACTTGTTTAAACACAGAGATAAATATATCTGCAGGCCAAAGTCTGACAGTTTTCTGTGATTCTATCTTGTTGCCCAGATTGTTTTGATGTGAAGATGTGTTTGGAAAACTGCACAAGTGGAATTTAAATAGGAGCTTTGAACAGTCATTTTAACAACATTAGAGAAGTTACCTTGTCTTTAATATGCGTGATCCTAAATTGTGATCCTGCCTCATTATTCCTGACTTTCTTTTATGTTTTTTCTTTGATGCTTTTTATTGAGACGAATTGGAAGTTTTAAAGTGGCAGAACAATAAGCCAACTAAAGCTAGGAATACAACTCATTACTGTCCATAGTATGTAAATCGATGTGACATTTTCAGCTGAAATTATATATTTATAGCAACACATGACAAAGAAGTACAACTATAGAGTTTTTAAATAACTATCAGGCTTTTGGAGAAAGTTTTGTTTCTGCCACCCACCATTATACCAGTATAAACACAGTTCTGGTTATTTAGCCCAATTTGAAGCATGCTAAGAATTGTTATTCATCTGAATCATCAGGAAATCACACATGGTTTCCATGCTAAAAAAAAGAGCCTTGTAATCCTTTAATTAGGACTAAATAAAAACTACATTTCTCAATTATCCAATAAAACATCTGAGATAAAGTCGAGATCTTTGGAAAAAGCCATGAAATCTTTGGGATGGCCAGCTCTACACATTTGGGCAGCACACTTGTTGCCAGCACTTGTTTACGCTCTTTATGTTCTGTAAACACTGGTGTTACTTTGCACAGAGTCTCGAACTGCGTGACTGCACTGACATTCGCACACCAAGCATGGGAGCCTAATTGGTATAGACCTTCGTTAATTAACGCACTGCATTGCAAATCTCTCACAGCCTTGCGCTCTCTATTTATGTTCTTCTGTCGCTCGGCACATCAAACATGCCAATCATATATGAGTGTAATGGTCCATCTGAACAGCAGGGCATGAATGACAGCATGTGTTGCTTTTCCCCTTTGAAATCCCCTTTGGAGAAGCAGCGAGGGGGAGGGGTAAAAACACTCTTGGCACAACTTTGTATTATAAAAGTTGAAAGCATTCCACCCGTCTTTGCCTATAAGTACAATAAATTATGTGAAATGAGAATGGCAGTGTAGTGGCATTGTTCAGAACCATCATTACAACGCAAACATAAACGATACAACTGCTCTGATCCATCCGACTGTAAACATTGGCTCAGATCATTAAGTAGTACACACAGTCTAAACATTTTAATAACCATAGAAACACTACTGACACCCAAAAGTACAAAGATTGCAAAGAAGCTTATATTTAAAATACAGTCGCATTTGTTTTATGTATTAGTTTTTTTAATAACATTACCCAGCCATACACATGGTTTTAATCCTTATCTATTTCTGCAATGTAAAGATGAATAGCATTATTTTGGTGTTGCTCAAAGCAAAAACTTTCAACAGCAACATGTCTTTCCAGAATTTGGAAATCTATTTAGATCACTGTGTGCAGTTTTTCAGTTATTGACCTCCCACTAAGATCTAATAAGAGCCTGTTGTGTGGATTATTCAGAATAACAATAGTGTTGGAGCACATGTGCAACAGCTAATAGAAAAGCAGCACATATTGCTACAAAGCAGCCCAATAGGAAACTACATGGAGGAGAAAAAAAGAAAATCCTGACCTTATATTACCTTTTTTTGATGTTTCATGTAAGATTAACTTTTTTTTTTTTTTGCTTTTGGCAAGTAAACTTAAAAGGGAAAATATTGTGAGTACCACAAATGTAATCCTAATAATCCACCATATTACTTATGTGTGACTAAGCACTGCTCTTTTTATATAAGCAAATCAGCTTGATGGTTATTCCAAACTTCATGAACAAGATTAAAGAAGACTTTAAGTGTAATTAATGCTGTTATGACAGTTTTAATTAATGATCAGATGGCACACAGATTATTGAAGTGCTCCGCAAATTTGGAGTTTTTCTTTTCTTTTGTTTTTGTTTTCTCCTCCATGATATGTGCAGCAGCTACAGTGTGGCACCTGCTCATTATGATGGTGTTTTATAGTGTTTTCAGTCACCAACACTGTCATAATGTATAACTGTTTTTATGAATTGAGTAATAATAGGCCTCACCAGCTGGAAGATGTAATAAAATTCTACAATGGTTTGGCCGAAGCAAACCAAAGCCTGTATTACACTCAATTTGGTCATGGGTTTCATTTCTGTTCATCATTCTCACAGTGAGGCTGTTTTTAAAGAGCACAATGAACCACAAAGTAAGTAAAGGAATTTCTGCAGAAGTTGTCTGGGGAAAAAATTAGTTATTATTTACTTGTTTAAAGGAGACTTAATCCTCCTTTCATGAAAACACTCCTCCACTCTATGGAAAGTGTATAGACCAGTGCTGTTCAATTCAGCCCTATGCTTCAACACATCTGCAACAAATTAAATGGATCTAACAGCCAATTAAGTTCTGCACAATGACTCATTAATTTAAGTCAGGTGTGTTGAAGCCGGAATACATGGAAAACCTGCTGGTCCCTCATAGGACCGAATTGAGTAGCCGTGCTATAGACCATTTTAAAGCCCAGCATCCTGTTTCGCCTCTGCAGCTGGACAGACGAGCTGTTGTCAAAAGTTTTATTTGCCAACACGTTATCTGTTAATGAAGCTTCTTTAAATAGCACACACACCTTCACTCACGCAAGCGGCCTCCAGGCCCACGATGACCTAACAATCACTGCTGTCTGCGGTCGCTGTCTGCTCTGAACTCCCCGACCCGGATGAGGAGGCACACAACCGGCTCCTCTGCGGATGAAGACCAGCTTCCCCCTGTGGAACCGTGTGTGTTTGTGAGTTTTCAGCACGCTGTGTGGACTGGAGCTTGTTTTGAAGGGGCACAGATTGATGGGGGCTTCTGGCTATCTAAACAAAAACTGGTTGCAAGTAAAACCAAGAAGAACCTGTTTACCCGAAGCGCACTGTTTATTATTCTTACATTATTTATTATCCTGTAGCTAATGTACTTATTCTGCTACAGCTATTCCACAAAAACAACTTTTCCATTTTATGCCTTGAAATGAACTAAATGGTTCTTTTCTTTTAATCAAGAGACATAAAACTCACCTCATCAGGAAGAAATCATCCTTTTCAACTGATAAATTTTTCCCTTATATCTCTGGGTATATTAGGTGTTTGTATGTTGGACTTATTTACAGCTTTTTTGTTTTTATTTTCTCATGCTGTTTCTGACCTCACAGGTTTTAAAATTAGGTTAAATTGGCTCCAATCAGACATTCTTGTCTGGTTATTTTATCCATAAGAGATTCTTTAATAGATTTTCCAGAAACTACTCTGTCATCAAATGCAGTGTTGTGCAAAAAGTTTAAGGTGCTTTAAGATATGTACATTTTTATCCATCATGTAACAGTATCAGGGAAGCTATCAGATTCACTCTGCAGCATGACAAGAGGCCAAAACATACAGCCAGAGACATTAAGAGTTATCCTCTGTGACAACAAGAACAAAGAGTGATGTAACAGATGGTTTTGCCCCCACAGAGTCCACATCCTTAACATCGGAGTTAGTTTAGGATTACATGATTAGACAGACAAAGCTGAGACAAATACACAGAACTGTGGCAACATAAAAAAAATATAAATGATGAAGTTGAAATCTCACACCCCACTTACATGTTTTATTAACATGTGATCTGTATCTGGATAATTTATCAACCAGACCACATTTGAAGGCGATCAGGCCCTCACACAGGTGTAAAAGCAATTTGTACAGCGAGAACAGGCTCTGAGGAGAAAACCGAAACTTAATCACAAAAGGTCACTTGACTCCTCCGCCTCTTCTCGCCAAATCAGACAGGCTTGGATAAAGCTACAGCTATTAGCAGTGAAGTACAAAAATAGAGGCAATACAGCAGCATTGGTTCCCTTCACCTGGGACTCACCTCTGCAAACAGGCTTAATTTTATAGCAGGTGTAAATTAAAAGATTCATAAATTTGATATCATGATTCAGTTAATGAATTATTAAGTGTAAAACACCGACTATGTAACTCAAGTAAAAAAAACGAGTGTGTTCTGTTAAAGACTAAGACGCACCTTTTACCCATTTTTCACTTTTCAGATTCAGATTCAGATTCAACTTTATTGTCATTGCGCATGTCACAGGTACAAGGCAGCGAAATACAGGTGTGAGTAGAGTAAATTCCTCTTTTCATTTGGAGTAGTCATCTAACCAAATTGCCCCTAATATCTTTGGTGAAGAACTAAATGGATATTACTCCTTGATTCCTAAAAGAAAAGAAGCACCATATCTCCAAAAAGTAGAGAGAGAGGGCTAAATGGTTGAGATTGGACTTTTCCATTGTGAACGATTGGAGAACTGTCCAGATTGTACAGCATTGTTTCTGTTTAAGACACCTACTTCTATTGAATTACCACCATGAGCACGTAGCATCTAACCTATACTACCTCCCTTTAGCAATACATGCTGTTTTGTTTGTTTCAAACCAGTCAAAGCAAACAGATTTTTTTAAAATATTCTAATTACAATGTGACATTTAAAGAGTAATATTGCATTACACGGAGCTCTTAGCAAGTCACCATTTGACCTATCTGGTCAAAATCCAGTTAAATTAATTGAAATATCAGAAAAAAGCAGTGTTCGGGGGGTTGCAGCAAACATTGCTCAAACAAGAGTAAATGGTGCTTTTGATGGGAACTATTTTCAGCTGTGGATTTGTGGATTCAGCTGTGGATCAATGCTCCCGCTGAAGCACAGTTGGTGCTTCAGCGGGAGCATTGAGGGCAAGAGTATGCATTGGCCCATATTTATATATATATGACCCAAATTGTCGGATCATTAATGCCTTTGTTTGTTGTGCAATTTTTGATGACAATAAGAAAAATCTAAAATATCACCAGACTCATCCTTCAAAGAAGATGTATTGTCATAGCTCAGGTTTCAAACCGTTTCTCTGAAAGCAAGCAGAAAGTATTCAGCGTTGCTCTCTTCAAAGGAACGCTGTTAGATGGAGCGTCTTCCCCCTTTGCTTCTCAGGTCTCGGGCAAGAGAAAGGTTGGGGTTAGGAAGGCCCTCTCCTGGGACTAAAGGCATCCACACCATAACGCACTCATGTTCCGCTATTTATCAGTTTCTGTATTCATCCATTCTGCTTTCTCCTTCACACACTTTTAGGTTGGACAAACATACATACACCATACACCACATACACCTATTGCCATCTTTCTGAAAGAGATCAAAGATGCTTCTCATTAGTGAAGAAGACAAAGGTGGATGAGGTGATTAAAATAGTTGAGGTAGCATGCAGAGTCGTCTGTCTCTGTGTTAATGGCTTTCTGGTGTTCAAGATAAATTCTACTGCTTTAAATTAACATGTCGTTAATGTGTGAAACAGGCCACAGAAATGTCTCCACAGCTCTCCAAAAGGCACATTTAAAATAGTTTTCTGGGTCACAAATCACTCTAAAGCTTAATTTGAGTGTAATTTCTGCTTCACATGTCTTTATGAAGGTATTAGGTGGATTACAAGTTGAACTAACATCCACGCTAATCTCCTTGTTGCTAAATTAAAGACAAGTTTTAAAAATGTCTGGAAAAGCAATTCATTTTGCCAGCGTTTGAAGTTGCCTGACACATGGCGGGTGACGATGAATTGTCCCCCAAAGAGTTAATTGATGGAGAGGAGAAAACCTTTAGGGAGGGAAAAGTTCACTTTTCTACCTCCGTGTCCCGTTTGAAGGAGATGTGAGTTGGCAGTGCAGGAGAGGCTTGAAGATTAATGTTGCAAAAGGGGGCTCTGACAGCCTTTCCGCTGGTTGTGGTTCTCCTGGGTGGCCCGATTGGTCTTGGATGTCACTTTTGCTACTTAATCTTGTGTATGTGAACCAGGCTGATTCAGGGGTGCTGGGGGCTGTTCGCTGGGCAGCAAGAGGAAAGAATGCCCCTCTGCTAAAGCTTAGCAGACAATTTTTCTGTTGTTTATTCAGTCCAGGTAAAAACAGCCTCTAAAGCATTAAATTATATATTTTTTTAACTTTGCTGTGTCACACATTTATGGCAGTTAGTTTTTCATTTGGTGAAAGTGGTTAAAGCTTTTTTTCTGTTTATAAACTACAGGAAGAATTTATAGAGCTTAATTGTTTAATTGACATAATTACTTGTTTTGAAATGATTAAAATAAAGTTATACTCCATTCATTTATAGTTTAATGAATGTAGGATTGGGTGGAGAAAGAGGTGATGTCCAATAAAATAAAATGTAATGTCTCTGTGTTGGTTCTGATCCAGTTACACCGTCCAAATGATCAAATGATACAGATTAGATTCCTTTGGGAAAGTTTAGGTGAGACACTCTTCAACACCATGGCAACCACGCACACAATCAGCCGGACCCGCCGCTGGGCTCAGGTCTGCCTCCAGGTCCGGGGCAGGGGATCAGA
>JBAMHW010000012.1:6848874-6867133 GCA_037177495.1 Rhadinocentrus ornatus
TATATAAATGCTCTCGTGGCCTTTATTTAACAGTAGCTTGACAGGAAAGGGGGTCAGAGAGGACGAGGGATAACATGCACCAAAGGGTCCCAGGCCGGGACTGGAACCTGGGCCTGCTGCACCGAGGACTGGAACCTCTGTAGCTGTTCAATCAGCTCAGCTACAAAATGACGTCTTCGACCACATAAAAGATCATTAAGTGTTAATTTTAGACATTTTTCCCCACTTGCTCCTACGCATTATATTACTTATCAGTAAGAAAGTTCTTAAATTGTATTATTCAAGAAATAAAATTTGATGACAATCAGCTGGGAAATTAGGTTGCTATGAATTTTACCAGTAAACAGTTACTTTTATTAAAGGTCCCATATTATGCAAAATTCACTTTCTAAAGGTTTTCTAACAGTCGTATGTGTCCTCATAGCCTGTGTATGAGGCCCAAGAATTATAAAATTGTGTACACTCTCACCTGCTTGCTCCACTTTTTACCAAATGTGTGCTCAAAAAGTTGAGTCTGACCTCACAAAGGGAAATAACCATTGCCCCTGGTAGTGGATACTGCCACTGATCCACACCCCGGGTAGCTGAGCCTGCCCCCTAAAATCACTGAGCGTGGGTCCAATGAAAGCCGGATCCTTTCCCAGAGAGGGGCGTGGACAGGCACCACTCATGAACATTTAAAGGTTCAGAAACAGCCCGTTCTCAGTAGACCTCTGACACCCATTAGAAATAGTTGAAAATGTGTATAAAATGGGATCTTTAAGAAAATATATTGCACTTTATAATGTAATTGTAGAGGACATTTACTAAAAACTGGAGCCAATAATCTCTGATTGTTTATCTTTTAATCATATCTGAAGTATGTTCATGTATTTCTAACCTGATGAATGACATCTCGTATTTCTGCCTGTTGATCATTTGCACAATGGGAAGAAAGACTCTTTAAAAACTTTAACAATTCTATAAAAACATGATGAAAAAACACTCAATCCACTGTCATTTTTAAATGACTGGGTCTGTGAGGCTGACAATGCTTTTGTATTTTTAATAAATTAACCTTTTAACTGCCTGTTGTATCATTAGGTAGGGTAAATTTTTCAGTGACTGTAATAAATCTTATTAAAAATGAGTTGGAATAAACCTAATTGATCCTTCTCCACCACTTGGTTTGAGTATGTAATGCTAAAGTAAGTGTTTGCTGTCCCATCACTATTTTAAATTATGACCATTTCACTATTGTTAAAATATCATTAATTTGTTGATTCTAATTATTATTTAGGAAAAGAAAAATTTGCTAAATTGTAAAGTTTAGGTAATCATTTCTAAAATAAAAAACAATGTTAAGATCTAATGTGTATTCATTGTAAGAGAGGTTATTTCATGGTGTGAAAACCACAAGTTGTTGGTCAGCGAGTTACCATCTGGCAGGTAAAGCGGAGCAGACATATTTTCTTCCTCTGGGTTTCTCCTGTTGGTTAATCCCATTAGAGGAAGTTTTGGCTCCATCCTCAAAATAACAGTAAACAGATGGGAAGCGCTGCCATGTGATACCAAATTACTGCACCGCACATGTCTCCAAATTCGTAAATTAACAAAGAAAATATTTTGAATTGAGACAGGAAGGCTGATGATAGATGCTTATCTCTCAGGAGGTGGTTTTTCTCTACAGTGAATATATTTCACAGCCTCCTACAAAAAGCTGCATTAGGTTAAGATGTGGATGAGGTCATTTTCTGGGGTCAGGTTTGTCAGATTATACATTTTCTAGTCAAAGTTTAAAAAAAAAAAACTTTAGAAATGTCGATGCCATTTGAGCAAATGCTGAGTGAGCTTCCTTCAGCGAACATCTCTAAGCCAGTCTAACTGGTTTCTTGCTCGACCTTTGTGACATTTAACCCTAATCCACAACACCTTTAAACTCTATTTCTGGCTGCAGCTTTAAGCTTATTCCCACTACCTAACCAACCGGGGTTGCGTCTGCAGCCTGCCACCAGCAGCTGAATCATCTCAGCACCTTCTCCCATTTCTACTGTTCGCTCTGATCTTATCTGTGACTGACTTTGCAGTTTACTGCATGAGTCAGGGAACATTTCATCACCACTGTGGGCGCAACTTAAAATTTGCACTCAAACCAAATATGGCCCCGGCAGTGATCAATCTGCTCTGTGCCAAAAGTTTGGTAAAACACAGGTGTCCCCTCTCTGCAACTGTGTTTACTTGACTCTTTTTCTCCTTTGCATGGAAGGTTTGTATCTTGAAAGCTGCAAGCTGCCCACAAAGTTTCGTCACTGGAGCTGCTTTCCCCATAAACTGTTTGGATTCAATGAGCTAATCCACCTACAGAGCTTGGCTCAGTGCCACGCAGCACACCAAACGGGCCGTAATGTATAGACTAAATTTACAGTAAAGGAAACTATTAAATATTTACCACATCTTAGCAACTGATTAATCACCTGCGGCCACACGCTCACCGCCTGCGCTTGTTTGTGTTGAAGGCTCAGGAAAAACTGCAGTTAAACACAGAGGAGGAAGTTGTTGTGCTAATGTGAAAATGATGCCACTTGGGGTAGAGCTATGTTTTTATTTTAACTATTTTAGAGAGAGCAGTGCATTCCCTCTATATTTTTTTTTTCAGCCAGCCCAGTCTGCCCTGATGCTTACACTTCATGTTGACAGTAATTTAAAGCTTGCATCTGCATTACATGAAAGCATCACCACCCCCTCCATGTGCAGCTAAACCACAGCTGTACTTTGCACATGTTCTTCCGATCTCTGGCAGAGGGAGGCAGCCCTTGTCAGAGACAACCCCTCCCCACTCTCTTTGTTATTACCCGTTTTACAGAGGCGTGACAGTAAACTCTGAAAAAGTCCACAAAATGGATGGCATTATGTCTGTGCAGTTTCAAAGAGTTATGACAAGAGAAAGTCAGTGTGACAAGCACCAAAAGTCTGATCGCTATTTGTGGGACGGGGGACTCTAATAAACAGAGCGCTGAGTCTAGACCACTTGTGACAGGCATGTTAGGGTCACGGTCATAAAAGTCCCCTAGATGCAGTTTTCCTTATAAGCCTAGACAAGAGGGAGGGACCAGAGCTGGAATCACCTGCACAGATGGGTAAGGAGTGGCTACACAGAGAGCTGCTGCCAGGGCCCCCCATCACAGAGGGATATTGCAATGAGAATCAGGCTCGCTTCTTAAATAACTCACAGGAGGCTAAACTGATGTGTTATCTTTAAACTTGGACTGCAGCCTGACAGCCAGAGGTGTCATCACACAGATAAATTCACAACAGGAAGTGGTTTAGGACCTGTGATCAAAAGCTGTAAGTTGACTGGAGGTTCCTATATTTTGACTTACGTATGCAACAGATCCTTCAGTGGCCACCACTAATTGACCTTTAGGAGGAATGCAACACCTTCTCCTTGAGTGACATTTGCTTTTAGCAGCTCCTGTGGGATGGGGCAGTGGGCTGGTGGAAGGCGATAGTAGGGGAGGGGGGAGATCCTCTGGAGATAAACCGCCATGCCCCCTGTCCCTCAGACAACAAAGAAAGTGAATGATGTTTGTCTGAAAACTAAGAGCCACAAAAAACTCTTGTTTTGATGTGTGGGCCACCTGGGATGCGGGTCTCCATCAGCACTTGGGCCGAGAAGAGAGGAAGAGAAACAGGACTCGCATCTCGTCCTCTAGGACAAACAATCTGAATGACAAGCCTGCCGGGATCCCACGGAAGTCACCAAACAGTTGAGGCATTCAAAGGCAGAAAAAAACAAGAGGTGCTTAGGTGGCCACAAAGGGCCCGGGAAGAATCGCATGGCGTGGTTTCCTTAACTTTCTGAGAGTAAGAATGTGATCTAAACAGATGCTGAATGCTTTCTTGACTACTGGTTGCTTAAACATTCACCTCATAAACTATCCTGTAACACAACAGCATGCTCAGTACAAAACTGTTTTCTTAAACCAGTTATAAGTCAAGTCTCCCTAATTCAGAAATGCATCCTTAACATTATCCAGTAATATACAGTCCCTTTCTGCTCCTGGAGCAACAATCACCTGCATTTGGTGAACAATTATTATTATTCTATTTAAATTTGTCATTGCTCAAATA
This sequence comes from Rhadinocentrus ornatus, assembly GCA_037177495.1. Classification (NCBI taxonomy): domain Eukaryota; kingdom Metazoa; phylum Chordata; class Actinopteri; order Atheriniformes; family Melanotaeniidae; genus Rhadinocentrus; species Rhadinocentrus ornatus. The sequence continues at coordinate 6,852,985 of JBAMHW010000012.1, forward strand.
GAGAAGCATAAAAAGAATCCAGAAGTACCTCAAAGGCAGAAAAATCTACAGTTTTAGAAGTTCACTGTCACCTGTGAGAGTTTAAATACGCTCAGCTGACCTGCTGTGGATTAGCTGAGGGGGAATTTCTCAGATTTATGAACCAGGATCTGCCCAGATCTGGTACATAAATCTGAGGCAGTGAATTAAGTCTGGGAAGGCAGATCTCAGACCTTTCAGCAAGACAAATATGTTCCAGAAAAAAACGTTTTTTTTAGTAAAATGATAGTATTCAGAAATCAAAGAATGTCTGTATTACCAGTCATCTTAAACTGGAGTAAATAAAGGTCTCCTAGTACAAATAAGATTGACTGGAGAGAGGCAGCTGTCTGGTTTGCTTCCTCATAGCCTCAATTTCCCTCAAAATCAAACTATTTAGATATAATCAGACTAATTTAATATTTTTACCAGCTTATTTAAAGGTTAAGTCCAGTTCAAAAGAAATAAAAATCCAGTTAGTCTACTTTTGAGGCACCATAAAAGAAGAAGAAGGGGGAAAAAAAAAAGGAAAAAGACAAAAATCAATCCGAGGTAAAAAAGGATCATGGGGCATTGCTGCACAGTGTGTTCACTCTCTGATTTGCAGGAGTGTTTATTTTTTAAGATTTTGTCAGGTTTGAGTCATTCCTTAGTTTCTTTAGAAACCTCCAGGATTATATGAACAAGAGGAGGGATTCCTCCGTCCTCACATTCAGCGTCTGGGACATCGGCCCCAAGGAATCTCCTGCTGCTCATCTGAAAAACACAAATACAGTTGAGAAAAGCATATGTATGTGTTTCATTAACGGTGCATCAGTAAAATAAAAATTTCATCTGCTTTAAGAAGATAAAATCAAAAAATAAGAAAAAAACCGGAACTTTAGGAAAAAGAAATACAGGGATTTACACTTGCATCTAGTTTCATCTGCAGACGGCACAAACAGAAAATATTTACTGATTTTTCTTGTCAACTTCATCTGTATATAAATATTTATATATACATATTCTTATTATATAACTGCATAATGTCTGGAAAAGTTTTTGTTTAGAAGGCAGCATACTTTGCTCTAATCTTTACAATTTTCCATTTATGCTGCCATCACAGAAGTGTGAATTAGCTTTGCCATGAGCTCTGATACTGCTTCATTTGGTCCGGAGCACACCAAGTCCATCACTTATAAATGGATCTGGAGTACTGATTAGTCTGACCAATACACTCTTTTCATCCCAGATGCCTCTGAGTGCAGAGAAGTCGACAGAGAAGAGAAGGCGCCTTTTTTTTGGTGCATGCCTGCATCCTTGCCCTTTATAATTCAATTCCTCCAGATGTCTTAAATAATTTATTATAAACTGCAAGAGGACAGAAATACCAATCGTTTGTAATATTTCTTTAAAATGACCTGATTACTATTTTCCAACTTTTTAATATTTTTTTGTAATGTGTTGCAGACTTGAGCAAATAAAATTAATCCAGAAAGAACATGTGAAATATCTTTTGCTCATGCTTCATCTTTCCTAATTTAGATTTTCCAAACAGATAGCTTTGTCTGATTTGGGTTTGTCTTTAACAAATATTGGGCTGGATTTTATATCTGCCATATGAGAGCATTAAAATGTTGTTTTAACATATTTAGATATTAAATAATCAGTCCTAACCACAGTTTGTCACAAAGCAGGCGTTAATATTCTACATCATTAATGTTTGGGCTGAGAAACCTTTTACATCAACAGCTGTTTTAGCACATTAATATATTAATCCAAGTAAAACAAAACTGCGTAATGAGACCGTCACCTTCATACTCAACATTTTTGAGTTGCTGAAAGAATCATCTCACATATCTGGAAATGATTATTAGGTTCAGAGCTCATGTCGTCACTCACTTGCATCATACTGATGCATTTCCTTCATTTCTGTTTGCTTTTTTTAAGGGGAGTGTGTGTATGAGAGAGAGCTGTGAAATTTGAAGTGTTGAAACCCAGAGGAAACACCTCGAAAGAAGCCAGAAGTCCTGTCTGATAACAGACGGGTATCTCTTTCACATGTAACATGGAGTGAACGCAGCACCAGAGCTGCTTTCTGTGCAGCGTCACACTGCTGCAGGATCCTAACGAGTAGAGCTTTTTGTGAGAGGGGCCAACAATGGTGAGTGTCGTGCATGGGGCATCGACCGTGGGAGGCAGAACAGGGGTACAGGGCCCAGATGGATGTCAGGGCAACATCTGTTCCAACTCCTGACTGAGTCTTATCAGCAGAAACGCTGCCACACACACTGGACTGAGAGAAAAAGGCATTCTTTGCAGAGTTTAAGAAAACATGCTTGCTTTTGTTTGTCTTGTAAACGAAAGTTGGGTTCTCTGTTAGGTCACGCATTTGCATTTCACAAAGCTCACGGGGATAATTTTGTTGTGTTTCATAGCCTTTCTTTATACTTCTGGAGGTTATTAAACTGTTTGTGGTACACTTCTGTGGTACTCTGACAAAAGTGCCAATATACACAATTTTAATCAACTGCTTTTACAAACTTGTTTACAGTCTTTTTCCATTGTAAGCTCAATAAATAAACTTCTGCAATGTGATGTATTCAACCATTCACCAACAGGTAAAAAGTCCTTTCTGCAAATATTACTTCCCTCTCCGAGTCCTGTCGTAGTGGTATAAAAGATCAAATCCAGTAAAAACAAGACCGTTTTTCTGAACCCACCGAGCTTCATCCGTCTACTTCCTACATTGTAAAATCATGAATACTTTAGTGTTACAATGAGCACTGCTCCTCCAATCCACACAAAATAGATTTCCTGTTGTATAAGTGCACCATATGAACTTACACAAGATGTAACAATTTAAGAAAAACAAAAAAAAAGATAAACTATTATGGAGGCTGCAGGGTTGTGTGGTGGATAATTGCTTGCGGTTGGAAGTTTTGATCTTTTCTGCTTAAGTTCTGTTTAATTCTGTGCAGAATGCAACTTGATCACTCTCTGAATGGTGTTTTTTTACGCTAACTAATAACTTCACTTTAAATTGTTGCCAACAACGAGCATTGCCACAGGTTGACAACACTCAAGTAGCTTCCTGACTCCGGGCAGCCATTATCATTAATTTTAGTAAATTATAATAAAATCAGCTTGCAGAGACTTGAATATTACTAAAGATACTGTATCTATCACAGTAAATCTCTTTTCATTTGTTTGTATGGTGAGTCTGATTGATGCATCACAACAATACAGCTTCTTGAGGACACCTGCAATTAAATAAGTATTAGAGATAAAGGGTTGGAGTGGGAAGAGGAAAACTGACTGTATTTTCTTCAGGAGAATGAAATGAACTATACAGTCAGCCAGCATCTATCTTTCTTCTTCTTTATCGTGTGAGGGCTGCTGCTTCACTGAGGTCTTGGCCTCTTCCCCTGGGCACCCTGGGTGCTCATGCTGAGCGAAGGCTGTTTGGGTGTGACCAAAGGGAAGCAGAGCAAGTAAGAGTGAGGCAGAAAAATAGAGAGAACCTGAGTAAAAATGAATAGAAGAAAAAAAGAAATGGGAGAAAGAAGGGCTTAAAATAGAGAGAAGAGAGTACAGCAGGAAGAAAAAAGGAAAGCGAGACAAGCGCAGCGGCCCATGGTTTGTCTCAGGACTGCAACAGCTTCCAGAGCTGGTGTGCAGCAGACTGAAGAGAAGCACGTCTGCCCCAGAGGCAGAGACTGGAAAACAGGATCAAAGAGTCGCCAGGGCAACCTGCATGACACACATTGTATTAAAGCCACACGGTTAATTTGAAAGAGGGAAGAAGGGCAAAGGGAGAAGAAAAGGGGAGGCAGAGGTAGCACAGAGTGGAGTATATTTATCAGGAACTCCTGTCTCACTCGGTTAACTTTCCACTCAAAACTTTCTTCAGCTGCTGAACTTTAATCGCTTTTTTTCTTTTTCTTTTATTCCAGCTTTGGCTCAAACTCCAACAGCTCATCTGGGCTTTCCTGATCATCTTCCAGTGTCTCAGATTTCCAAAGGCCACCTTAATTCACAAATCAGAAGCGCTGAAGAAAATATCTTCAGGAGCACATGAAGAAATTCCACTCGTCACCTATTCTGTAGTAATATATGAACAAATATTCACCTAAAAACTAAGATTATATATTCAAAATGTGACTGTACAGCACTGAAAGGGATATTAAGAAAGGACAAATATGAAATGTATCGCTTCAACACTTTATAAGCACAAGTAGTCAAAATGTAGAGTAAATACGAGCTGACATTTTTATAATTTTTAAATCTTTAATTTCCGTTTTGGACAAAAGGTTTGATTGAATTTAAAAAGAAAAACAAACATTGTGCAGTTATAAAACATTTGTGAATAAAGTAAGCAGATGACATGAAAAGTCCAACACTGGTATAAGCTATGATCGAAAGATTTATTTTGCATTCAAGCCAATAAATGCATTGATCCATTCAGTCCTTACATAAAGGTACAAAAAGTGATTAAGTCTCTTAAAACCTGACAAAATAAAAACGAGGATGTTTGAGCACTTTCATGTTGGGGATGAACAGACACCTGAGGCACAATGACCATGACTCATTTTAGAGGTACTGAGTCCACATGAGGGCGTCCAGGCGGAGATGGCGTGTGGGCTAAAAGCCTTATTGAGCAGTAATAGAAACATGGAGTGGAGCTGGAGTGGAGGGGCAGTGTTGCTCGGGTTGAGGTGGGGCAGGGGTGCGCGATAAACAGCAGACAGGGAGGGGTCTCCAGACAGTTGGAAGGCATTTGGGTGTCAGACAGGGACTTGTCAGATGCAGCTGTTGCTGTGGCTGATTGATAGTTTGTATTTTAGTCTGATGGGAAAGTGCAGTCACTAGCCAGCGTGGGAGATTATGCTAAATTTAAGAGGAAAATAAAAAGTTTAAAAAATGGACAAAAACAAATATGACATTTGCTCAACACTGAAAAGACAAAATCCATTACAGTGCTCCATGTTGCAGCTAGATCCAGCCCACTCATTCACTTTTTTCTTCTTTCAATGATCTTTGATTTTTTAAGTATTCATAAGTGTGACATGTTAAAAATCAGAACGTTGCTCTACGGGGTTAACATACAGAGCTATAAAATATAACCTAGGTAGAACATATTAAAAAAGCCTTCAGACTTGTTCCCACTTTGTCCCTAATGGACTCGTCTCCAATGTTCCCTCATCCCATGAGTAGTAGTATATAGTTGTGTACACAGGAGGCTACACAGCAACATGCTCATTTGCATGGCCTTAATACTCCATGAGATACTCAGACTACACTATTCAGATTAGATATTGAGAGACGGTGTGACACACCGATATGTAATTACCGTACATAACACATGGCTCTGGACTATTCACTCCAATTACACAACAACATTTGTTGTTACAGAGTCAGACGGAGAAGCACACTTGACAGCCATCAACTTTTCAGTGGAAAGAACATCAACCATGCTCACCCAAACATCCTGCAAAGTAATTAGTGGAGATGCTAAATATATCTTCAGACAATTTGGGCTCCACTATGTGCGTGTGTGAGAGTGTGTGTGTGTTAGTGTTCAATAATGACTACAGGATTACCGTATGTCCTAACTATCTTTGATCACATCACAGTGGCACAAACAGTAGTAAACAGGACTTTCATTGTTGGCAAAGTTCAATAACTTTTCTTGAAACCTGGGTGGCTGTCAGCCTGTCGTGGTTGACTGCTTCTTGTGCACGCTCTTCTAATTTGAAAATAGAGACCACAGTGAATGGAGGATAATATATAATACACATCTCAAACAGTGGCCAACATTTGTTGTTTTCTTTTGTGTGTCTGTTTGTGTCTGTGTGAGGTTGTGTGTGTGTGTGACTGGGAACCAGCAGGATGTGGTGGTTCTCAACCGGTAATGTCTGTTAGCATTAGCAGCATTAGCATCATATCCTTGCAGGATCTGTGTCTTTGTCCTCCAAGAGAATAATGAACTGACTGAAGCTTTCCTTCACCGCCTCTATGTTGTCGGTGGTGCTGCCCTCCAGGATCCAGCGCTTTCCCCGGGCCAGCGGCTCCAGCTCGAAGTACTTCTTAATCTGCAGCCAAAAACACAATGTGGTCACTCATATTGCTTAGCCACATTAAACAATCATAAATAATCACATTTAGCATGAAGGAAGAATTCTAGCTTACATACGATTCAACAGGTGAAAGCATTTTAAAATCAGGTATTCTGTTTTTTTTCTTTCTGTAGAATCATTAGATTTGAGGCAAATGTGGTTACTTGAATAAAAGGAGCACCACTTGTGTTAAACTTGGAGCCACTTGCAGTTAAAAGTCGGCACATTTTCCTCTCACACAAACATTTCACCCGGTGAATTCTGTTTAGTCACCCACAAAAAAGAGTTTTGGTGTTACCTCATTTCCAATAAGGAATGAAAAATCAGGTGTAATTCTGCAGCTCTATCTTAACAATGATATAAAACAATAAACAAAAGAGGGGGAAAAAAAAGTTAAATAGATGAAAAGTAAATAAAACAAAGAAACCTCTTCATCTAAGAAGTATGCAGCTTGTTGGCTTGGCACTGCTCTTTGTAACAGTTGATTATAAAGTTCATATGCTGGTTTTTGGCAACTCTTGACAGTGGAGGGAGTGGTGATGTTTGGGGAGGAACCAGAACCAGCTGTTATGTAAAAACAAATCTCAGCAGAGGGAAACAATGTCTTAGACCTCCACCGATGGTGCTGCAGGTTGTTAGGGTTTCTGACATTTTCAAGCTGAGAGTAATGGAAGCAATTCTTTCACCTTATGTGAACAGAGTTCAACCATCTCCCCATGCTTGTCTGATAGCTGGTGACAAATGTACAAAGACAAATGTGTACTGTCAGCAGCTCAAAAAGAGGAAAAGATAGTAATGCCACAGATGCAGCAAAAGTACATTTTTGCAATTTATTAACATCATACATGCTCAGTTTGACAGATGCATTAGCAAAGGTGAAAGGTACAACTATCAGATGCATCATATAACATGAAAAGAAATGTAGGACTAAAATTACCAGAATAATTTGAATATGCACAATTCCTAAAGATTATAAAATATTCAGTATTAAAACCTGATAGTCCTCAGCTCACAAGTCCGAAGTGTTTTCTTGTCTTATTGTTCTAATGATTGTCATCTGGTTTTTACATTGTTTGGTGACAGGCGGGAGGGGATATCAATCACTGCAGTAATACCTGCTTTATGGTATGAAGCTTTTAGAAACATTATAAGTGTTTCCCTGACATTTCTGCAATCTGAAGAACAAAATATTCAACTGGAGATAGGAAAAGTATTCTGAACAGCAGGAGAAAACACAGAATTCCACAAGGATGCCCATCACACAGCCAAATGACTTTTCAACATCAAGTGAAATTGCTTTTGTCTAGACCGTGCTGGGCTGTCTAGCTGTGCCATGGTGTGTGGCATGAAGAGGATGGAAAGGAAGAGGAGGAGGCGGGGGTGTATTCTTTGTGTCTGCTTAAACCCAGCCACCCATGCCAGTTGAGTGGAAGAGTGACTGCCGTCTCTACCCCCCTGAGCAGAGTCTCTGTCCGGGTGTAATGTGAGTTTAATGATAGATTAAGTCACCTCAGCTGCGTTTGGCTCAGAAGCCTGGCTAGAAAGCCGAGTGGACCCAAACAGTGTTAACAAATCTGTCTGGGTAACTTGAGCTGCCCTAGTCCAGGTTCTAGCCCCAGACCTAGACTGCAGACGATGTGGCTGGCTGCCTGTCTGGCTGGCTTACTTGTCTGCCTGTAGCCAAGGCCCCCTTCTGGAAGACACAGGCTCCTGCACTGGCAGACAGTCAAAAGGCCATGGGTGACCTCTGTGCAAGTGCAGACAGGCTCAAGCTTCTCCCACTTCCCTTCCTTGCTTCATGGGCCAGCAGACCACACCCTGGAGCATCTCACGAGGTGGCAAATGCCTTCTTAAGCTCTGTCCAACAGACGACTAATCTGACCAGTGATACTCTACCACATCATTTCTGAGGTTTTCAGACTATCTTGGCAGTTTTGTACTCATGACACCCAGCAGCCAGTGATATCAAAGAAATGGCCCATTTACTTAATAGCTTATGCAAACGCCTTCAAACGGACTGTATTTTATCAACAGGCGTGACCAATCAAGAGATTTAAATCCCACAACAGACGGACAGGATATTCTGCCAAAAACACTGTCTCAGTATTACATGACCAAAGGAACCCCATGACCTAACAGCCGGGTGCATCCACACTGACAGTCAACAAGTGTGGCCCAAACCAGTTTCTCTGAGATTAAGTCCTCCTAAGTACACTTATGCTTGCTTAAGGAATTGCGTGAGGCAGTGGAATGGGTAAGCCACACAAGACGTGGGTTGCCAGATGGCTTCTAGGATGACCACTGGGTCATCCAGTCTAGCTTCTTTTAGGTCATACAGACCGGGGGCCTCGTCTTGCACATGGGAGAAAGCGGCTTATACATCCATAAGGGCGTCAAAAAATCTTTAATCATTTGAGTCTGTAACAACTACATTCCTCCTTCTGGAGTCCAGTCATGTTGGTCAACAGTCAGTCTGTTACTGACAGATATATAAAACTCGGGAAAGGTGAACTATTAGGCAACAGCCCTAAATAGTTGGTGTGCCGAGAGGAAAGTTCAGTCACTGAGAATGTGCATGAGCTGGATTTCCTATTTAACTGCGTAATTTAAGTAAGGTTTAATTTAAGATCTGACATACTGTACATTCTGTTTTCATCTCCTATGTATAAAAATGAGACCTGTTCTTTTAATTTTATCAGTCAATCTAAGCTGAGTATAAGTAAGCTGCCAAAAGAAGTTCATTCAAGTAATGACTTGCAGATTGATGTTGGAGGATATGTATTAATGTCACATAAACAACTAATTTAAGGTGGCTGCAGCTCAGGTGGTGGAGTGGTCATCCTTCATCTTGAAAGTTGCTTGCTTAATGTCCAGCTTTCTAAATCTACATGTTGAAGTATCCTTGAGCAGGCTACTGAGCCCCATTTTAAAATTAATCTGGCTGACAAATCTAAACTTACTCCTGAAATAATTCTTTTCAATTGTGGTTAGAAATTTCATATGCTGATTAGAAAGGGGCCATTTAAAAACTACCCTTTTGGAAAAACGAGTCTGCAGAAGTGATTAATTTATTAAAAATGTTATTGTTTGCTTGACAGTTTGTGACCCAGTGGTTACACGGTTAGTCAGCTAAGCTTAAGCTCCAATTCTGGCAAGCCTAATTCAGGCTCCTTAAGACAGTAGATGGGCATGCATGGCACGTGCATTCAGTGGCTCGGTGACCTGTGCCAGATCACGACATGTGATGCTCACTGTTGACTTCATGCCAAGTCAAGAGGATATCCTACAGAATAAAAAGAGCTTTGACGGCTGTCCAAAGAGCTCCTCTCTTATCTGGCCTCCTGACCAACTAACCATGGAGGCAGATGGAGGCTAAAAAAAAAGAGGACTGGTTGGAGGTTGAGTTGTATAGTTCCAGGTATGTAATGATTCCTCCTGAGAATACATGAAAGAAAACTAGACAAAGCTTTATTCTGTTCTGCTGTTGAGAGTATTCAAAGTAGCAGGTGATATTGGGCTCAAATGTCTGCAACATCACATCATAATGTCCTTCGTCTGGTCCTAAATATGTTCATTCTCCTATTATTTCAGTCTATAGATAGAGTTTTAACTGATCCTAGCATGTCTTGCACAATGGGTCTCCAATCCCACACAGACAAAGCAAACAAGCTCAATGATGTTCACATTCACATGAAGAGGTTGCTCAATCCAGAGTGTACCTTAATATCAAGCAGCCCAGCAGTGAAGCTATCACATGTACACAATGAAGAAATTTATTTACTAATTAAACTTAAATTAAATCTGCTGAATGTCCCACTGTGGAAAAACAAAGCTACAACCTGATTCTGTGTAAACGTTGCCACAATAATAGTACACAGGCTGCTGAAAAATGCCAGCAACTGGTGTGCAGCTAAATGTGACCCACGTTTGTTGTAGTGTTTCCACACTGGTGATTTACAAACTATGAAATCAAAGCCATTTTTTTCCCACACTGCATTCTTTATATTTCACCACTACCCTGTATGTTTCTTACAGTCCTTTAAGCAGTGAAGTTTCTGCTGAGTAATTGTATTAAGTGCCTGCTCAAGAGTACAATGGCAGAGGTCCAAGGTAAAAGAGTGACATTAAAATAGCATGTCCAGGATAATTCAGATAAGAGCTCTTACTGTGGTTCAATGACTCTGTGCTATGTCCATCGATTTGGAAAATCTAGAGTCAGTTTTAGTAAAAGTTAACAGGAAAGCCAGATGGAACAGATGTAGGTTTGTTGGATCAACTCTTATAGCAGATAAGTATCATACAAGTGGGATAAGCTATTTTGTTGAGTGTAGTTCTGACAGATGCCTGAAGTTTAAAAAAGCCTGAAAAAAAACAAAAAAAACCCTAAATTGAATCATATCAAATAATAACTTATAATCCCTTCCTGTTTTAGTAATGGAATGATAAAAGGGAAAAGCAGGAAATGTACCACCTCGCCATGTTTTTTTTCCAGTTTTTTAAAGAAACTAAAACCTAAATAGGCGCTAATAAAAAATGAATCACTTAAACAAGTTATTCTTCAAGCAAGCTTTCCTGCGGGCAGTAATCAAATGCATTATGTGACGCCAGGATAACTTTCCCAGCAAATTCATTCAGCAAACTTATGATTTTAAGATTTTTATCAGAATAAAATTTAGTAGAGCCTGTTTTTTTACTTATTTATTAAAGCATGGTGAAATGAGCAAAATAAATAAGTGCAACATGCCTCATGAGATGAAAGACGTGTCCTCTAGTTCCCTTGTCCTTAAATGTATTATGACCACATGTCTATCAAGCTTCACTGTCATGTCAAAACCTATAACTGGAGAAGGAAGCAATGAGGAGGGGGTCCCCCTCAACTAGGGAAAGTGGCATACTCAAATATCCAAGACAATCAATTACACCATCCCTTGACATGTTGGCCCCTGTGAAGATATCAGTCACTTGGAAAGTGGCCCACACTGGCGACTGCATTGAAATGGGAGGGTAATGTGAGATCCACTCGCCTTATAATAGATATGCTTTTGTTTGCTTTTCCGGCTTACCTAAAGACATGAGAAAGCCTGAAGGTCCCCGAGAGAGGAACACTTAGGAAGCCTGTGAAAAAACAAACATTGCACCACATACTGTGGGAGGTGTCAAATGAAACAGACTACTGGCCAGTAAGTAAAACCTAAAGCCTATTTAAACAAGGGTGTAACACCTTCAGTAATAAACCCACGGTTTTGCATCTTAGGGGATTACTGCCCCAGGCCCTACTCAAGGTAGATAATGACCTGATCACCTGTTCAGTGAAAGTGTTCGCTATAGGTGAAGCATGTACAGTAACAGAATCACCCTTGGTATTTTCCATGGCATTGTACAGCTCACCTTTACTATACTAGCTTTAAGTCCTTGTGTTTTTCATGCTGCATTTCTATTTCCTGTTATTCATGTTATTGATTACTGGCCATATTTATTCTTTTGTTACTTTTGTCCATTGTTACTTTGATCTGTCATGCCAACAAAATATTGTGGCATATTTATTTAAAAAATATGTCTTTTGTCTGCTTCAATTCTCATCAATTCTTTTTTTGTGAAAAAGGCAGAAACCACTTCAGTCAATCATAAAAAAAAAAAAAAAAAACTTGCCTAAGGTAACAAACATGTCCTCCCTCCAGGGAAGATGCAAACGTACTGGTGTGAGAAGAATTTAAGCATTGAATAAACCAGACATGGCAATTCTCACTAAACAGTTCATTATTGTTACTTTTATGTAACCTTTACATTTTTGGCTCAGTGTTTTTTGGAACCTTAATTGAGGTGGCACTGAAACAGTAGCAAGGATAAGTAAAGCTGTCACTGGTATCAGGATCAACTTTTGGGCTAGGTTTTGACTCTGCGGACAAATCTGGAGGTTGCAAAGAAATGGGTCAGATCTGATGCAAGTCCCCGGAACACTTTAAGATCAGGTTTGTGAGCCTTGCAAACACATCCTAGGCTTTGATCAAATATCTAGTATGCTGGATGCTTTGGAGTCCCAGCAGCAGGAGTCACTGGGTGACCCATCAGCGATAAGTTACAAATGATAAGGGTAATATGGGTGAGGGGCTGTGAGAGAGAGAGGGTGTGTGTGGGAGAAACATAAAAAGAAAAAGAATAACATACAACAAACATGACAGAGAATGGCAAAGATAATGCAGTCTGCTTGGATTTGACAAGACAAGGTGTGGAGAGAAACTGCCTGCTCTCCTTTTAACCAGGTAAGCAAGGAGACTTCACCGCCTGGAGCTACTTGTATCATATTATAACATTAATGACTTGAAAAAGAAACCTGATGCATGACAGTAATAAATGCTTTTTAGCGATCAGTCAGACAAGGTAGGGGTTTTGTTTGGTAAAAAACCCTGTAGTATGTGGACCCTGTTGCTAAACAGTTGTGTACTGTGTATTCACAAGAACTTTAAAATGTTCCATCCCAAGACGAGCACATTGTGCACAAAAAACACAAAAAATCTAATTCTTACAATTCACTGAGAGAAAAACCAAGTTCACACTGAACACCCGACCATTATAAAAAGCTCCTCAGTCCTCAGACTAGCTAACTATTCCACCTTAATCAATAAAATAAAGTTTTCCCTGATGAGAACAAGACATATCGACCAGCTGATTTTGATCTATGGTCACTGGACAGGTAAGCATAAATGTACATTTAAAATACAAACACATATAAAGCAATTGCATATAAATACAAACAATACAAAATATATATTAAAAAATTCAAAACGATTGCAGCTGAAATGATGCAATGGAGCATTAGTTATTGATAAGTGATTTATTCTCAACATACATGCAGTGCTACCTTGTGTAGAAATTGGCAAGAGTGCCCCAGTAGCCTGAAAACATGATTCTCAGAAGGCCTTTGTGCATGTCAAATTAAACAGTTATCTCCCATTTCCTTCACCTAACCCATCTTTATCACGACTGATGAGGCCAAATAGCCAAAAAATACATAATAAAAAATACAAAACATCTGAAACATAAAACTACATCCACTGTGACACTGGAAGAGTTGTAAATGCAGCCAATCAGCTTCTTTATGCTGAAGACAAGCTAGGTGACAACTCCTGCACGGTTAAACACCTTGATGATTCAGGCTGTTATGATTGAGGGTGTGGAAAGGCACTTTAGGAGACACGCAACACAGCTTAAAAACCAGCATAAAATGCATGTACAAGTTTAAAAACTAGGAAACCTAAAATTTTAGCAATAAAATAAGAAAAAAAAAGTTCAGTTTTAGTCCTTTCATCAGATGTGCCAGCGCATAAAAAGTGTTGAGGCCACCCTGGAACCAATCCAGAGTTGTAGAACTGTTAAAACAAGAGTTCTGTGGGCAACAAATTAAGACTGAAGTCCCCATGTCACAGCTGAAAATCAGAGCAGCGTTTAGATTTACTGTCCTGTTCCACTCAGGTGAGACCATGGGTTCTCCCTTGGGCTCAGCTCAGTGCAGGTTCAAAGTGATTCACTCGCAGAGCACTTTTCTTCAAAGGCAACTGATCACTGCCAGATCAGAGCCGTTCTCAGAGGTGCTGTAAATCTAGGATGCACTGGGGATATTCTTACAGACTCAGTGCTATTTGGAACAATGCTATTGGGTTTAAGAGCTTACCCAGTGATAATGTTCTTTCCACACATGCAGGGATTCTGCAAACATATATCTGAAAGATGTGCATGAGAAGACTCCCATTTGTACAATGAACCGTTAGGTCTTTTTTACTTTGTTTTTCCAAGCTCAAAGGCATCTTTTTTAATTTGTCTTGCAGCAGGTCAGAGGACTTTTAAGCACTCTGGCTGTCGCATAAATAATATTTGCTTTAAGTCTGGTAAAAGCAGCAACAGATGCTGCAGAGCAAGTGTTTATCCACTCTCATAAGAGTCCAAGAGAATCATGATGTGATGAAATAATCTGACTGTGTTTGTATTCTGCACATTTCTGTTTTGTAAATTAACTATTAAGGTAGCATTTTACAAAG
>JBAMHW010000012.1:6867233-6878881 GCA_037177495.1 Rhadinocentrus ornatus
ATGAAATAATCTGACTGTGTTTGTATTCTGCACATTTCTGTTTTGTAAATTAACTATTAAGGTAGCATTTTACAAAGGAGCATCAAGTCACATGTAAAATGGAACAGATTTTAGTGAATATCAGTGTGATTATTCTTTATTGTGGACTATATATCGTTATTGCCAACCAGCTCTACAGATACTCAGTCTGACTAACTGGACTCTGAAGATTGGTCACACTGTCTGTGATGCCAAAAATTATCTCAAATTGCATTTGTCTTTGGGTCCCATGCCGATTGGTCTGCGGGTTATAAACCTGGTGATGTTATCGAAGCATGAATGCATTATCTACAGGGTGAGGATTGGAGTTGCAAAGGGGGAGAAAAACATCCATCCTCTCATGGGGAAGGGAAAATAATTCACAGGTTCAGTAGCTGAACATTGCCCCTTAATCAGAGCTTGGCCTGTAGGACACCAAAAAAAGGTTTAATAGAGGAGAATATGTAAGCTGTGTGCAGCAGGGTAAATAGGGTACTCATGCTTGCCCTGCCTTATTACAGATAGAGTGACTCAATTTATTAAAGGTCAAAAACTCCCTGACAAGGAACATCTGGTCTATGAGACTCGAACGGGTGAGCTGGCATTCTGCCCACCCTCCCTGCTGGAGGGGCCAATGTGCCGGCCACTTCCCTTGAGCCCGCCCTTTCTCTCTTTTTTTTTTTGTGAAGAGGCCTGCTTTGCTGCAGCAGCCCACACAGAGGGCCCGAAAAGCCCAGGAGGTCTGTCACAAGCCACCCCTCCTCCTCCAAGACCCCCCTAATGGGACCCTCCACCCCTTTCACTCTGAGGCCCCCCTTTCACGCTCCAGTCTTGACAGTTGACCAGCTTGAAAGCTGCAGCAGGCCCCCGCTTTAGCACACAGCACGCGGCATTACAATCAAAGTGCTCCCCTTCTTCAAAAGATTTAAACCATGCGTCAAGTTGGAGTCTGTACACACATTCACACAGAGCCACCCACTCTCTCATAGACATGCACACACTCAGATGTTGGGGGACCACGGGATATAAAATTCAAGGTTGATGGGTTTTCTGGCTACGTCTGCATCGCGTACGTTCTTATACTAGGAAGAGATGAGAACTGATTCAGATACTTTATCTGCACGTGTGCACATATGTGAATGATGAGGCTGTCACTCATTCAACAATCAAGTTGGAAGGAATTTAAAATCACATGGTCATTCATTCTTCATGAATGTCCGCAAATACATTTGCTTTGCACTTATTTTTATAAAGTCTTAGATCAGAAATGTGTTTTCTGTTAGATCTCATGTGCGTGTCAACAAACAGCAATGCTGTTGAGGTTGTTCTCATACTTGTTTGATTAGTACACCTGTTAGCAGAGGTTTCCGCTAGCAGGCGCACCAGCAAACTCAGAACATATAAAATATCTTGATTAGAAGTATAGAGACAATTAAAATGTCAAGCAGCAGTTGTCTGTGTTTTGTTGCCATTAGGATGACAGCAGAAAAAAATGACATGTGGACATCTAGTCACATTTTTCCGCTACATTACCTCTAACAACTACTTGAACTCAAAACAGATTTACTTACAAGATTTTCTATTTTTGTCAATCTTGTATCATAGCACTTTTTCATGGATCAAAAGGTAAATGCTGGGATTTGAGCATAAAAACTGAGATTTAATGTAGTTTTTAAAATGGTTTAATGATTTAATCATTCATCCTGCCAGGGAACTGCTAGTGCCCAATGTTAACCACAACCAAAAACAACCAAAGCATCCACAGATTACCACTTTATTACCACAGCTGTAAAGAATGTCCCAAATTATCCTTTTTTTTGTCGTCGATTCTGTAAAATCCAATGACCACTAATAGTGAGATATTTAAAAAGGACAATTGTCTGTGGAGCTTGCATCGAACTGTTTCATGAATCCCACATTTCTACGATGGTGCTGTGACAACAAACTTTCAGGGAGGAAAGAAAAAAAATCTGTCATTTTGAGTTGTGAAAAGGGTACATTTGAATGGATGAAAAACTCTATGAAAAGGGAACCCCTTAGAGATTCCCAGCGTTTGATCCATGTGAGTCAGCATTGGAAACTAGGGGTCAAATCACATGCTGAATAGGCTTTTCGGAAGTCTTCTTCTGGGTAGTGGCGGCCGTCCGTCCGACCCTGCTTGACCAGTAGACAAAGAAAGGGCCAATGATCACAATTGGGACGGGGGCGTTCTTTTCTCCTCTAGTGGAAAGTCCAGTCCTGAATAGGGTCTGGGTGCCTGAATTGCGTTCCACACCAATTTTGAGAGCAAGGACCCACAGGGGTCAGGGTTCAGCAGCATTTGACGTGGGCTATGGGAAAAGACAAGCACAGTGCCCGCACAACCTGCCGACTGCCCTCTCACCCACAGTGCCCCTTAACCTCCCAGAGGGACAGACCACCATCCCAGGAATGACAGGATGAGAAAGGCTGTATGGGTGGGAAAGGGAAAAAAAGCAGGGATGAAGGTGGGCGGGAAGATTGTACTGGCAGGATAGACAAAGATGTAAGGGAGATAAACCTTCAAAGAAACTAAATGTTTCTAAGTGACTTCACATATTGCGCTTCCAAGGTCTAGCACACACTCTCCAGAGGGTAATCAGTGTATGCGTCTTGACCGATTTTCCAACCCTCACCTCCCAAGCTGGGATGGATGAAGCACTGTGAGATATCGTCTGACATTTAGAGCCTGCTGTTCTTTTTGTAATCACTCATAAACTACACAAGAAAACAGAGGTTAATAGGCACTATGGAAATGTATGCTACAGTACCAATAAAAATGGTGCACCATCTATCAAATATGTTATGTTTACTAGCTAAAACATCTGGACACAACTCTCCCCTTCTCAGCAGTGTATTTTGATATGAGGCCACCTGGGAATATTGTACAGAAATCTGAAGCTGAAAATTCCTCAAACATTATGTCCAGTCTTCATTACCAAATGTGATGATATTTAAGAGCACTACCAAAAATGCAAAACATTCACTCTCCTTTTAAAAAAAGAGAAAAAATTGCTTTTATTATTTTCACATGCGGTGGCAGTGCATGGTTTTCATTATGAAAGTCTAAGAAGTCAACAAATGCAATAATATAAATGTGGCAGCACTTGCCAGAGTCAAACAATGTTACGTTATAAACTGCACAAAGAGGAGCAGTGACACCAGTTTGAAAAGGCAGGCTGTCATCCAAACACAGCTTAATTGTAAGAGTCACATGTTCTGTTGGAAAAATCAAGCTGTCAACACTGCATTTTAAATGGGAGTATAGAGCCATCTAACTTCACATGGTGGTGCCGCTGGCTGGCTGGAGACACCTCTTAAAAATCCATCACGCGCTGCTTTACATGGAATGTCACACTTCGGGGTGCCATACAGTACACCTAATCAACTGACGGGAGGCAGCAGAAAACACAGTCACAAACTACGGTGGTTATTTTGCTGCTTGTGTAAAATGATTGCAAACACGTCTGTGTCAGATAAGAGCCTTCATTTGGTGCATGTTTAGAGTTCAGTGCATTCTTGAGTCTCTCTGTTCTCAGTGCTACTGTAACATGAAAGCTGTGGGCGGAAAACGGATTTCTGTTCTAATTGTGTTGTGATAACTACTATAGATTTCCCAACTAGATGATTTGTTTGTGCTCCGTTTCTTGCTACTGGCATCCAAAAACAGGAAGTTAAAAATTACTCATAAAAGTGAACATCAAACGAGTAACAAGCAGCAAAGTGGGGAAGTTCACACTGGACCCAACACTTGAGCTTTATATATATGGAGGATAACTTGCCTTTCTTTTAAAACACCTTGTAAAGAAATCGACCCTCGATTTTATTTTCATTATCAAACAGAAGAACTTTGACATACCCTTTGGGAATGCTTTGTTTATTTTACAATTATTATACAATCCCATCACAATATAGAAATGAACACGTTTTGTGTCGGGTATATTGACATGCTGACAATATACCCAGAGTCAGCCTGAACTTGGCTTTCAGTTCATTGTTACACTAAAATCAATATGTTTGTGTAATGTGGCCACAGAGCCATTTTGCACTTGGCGAGAAATGAGGGACAGAGCTCAGCAAGGGCACCTGCTCCTTGCCCATTTTTCCACTGTAGCCAGCAACTTACAAGTCTGGGATTGGAGAGGGGAGTTGGGGGGGTTGCTGACCAGCTTCAGTCTAGACGGCTCAATACGCAGTTGACTTTTTAAACCCGCTTGTCTGGAAAAAGAGCAGACGTGAGGTAAGAGGGGGGCGAGCTGCAGCAGAGAGGTGGCAGTGGTGCATTTTGGATGCCATAGCCGGCAGGCTAGACTCACTAGAAACGAGCAGAGAGAGAGGAGGGATGAGAGTGAAAGGGAGAGGGAGAGAAAGAGACAATGAAAAACAGAAACAGACAGAGGCGCAGAGGGAAAGCAAGAGACGCTATCAGAGGGAGCTATCAGAGTCACTGGCTGTGGCTCCATTGTCAAGGTCAGTGAGCTGCCGAGTCCCCCCTCCCTCCTGTCTGCTTTCCTGCTGTTCATCCTGTTCTCCTGCACAGTACCTCCATCAGACTCATCTGCACACTCAGCACACAGTGCTGTTCTAGTGTCACACCATCACTTCATGACTAACGTCTGTCAGCTGCATAAGAAATTTCATATATGAAAATACATCTTTACTTGCAGACAAATGAAAACACTCCAGGGGGGTCTCTATGCTGAGGAGGTTTAATGTACACAAGAAAATTTTATGCAGCAGCTGGACAATTTAAGTATAGAGCACATTCATTTTCATTTGGCATCTAAAGAGAGGTTTTATTGGGATATTAGTAAAGTTTTAAAAGAATGACTCTTCAAAATGCTGACTGCACTTGAGTTGCAGTTTTCAAAATTCCCAATCATTTGCTGTCCAACTGATGAAAATGATTTGACATAACACCATGATCTCATCTTTACAAGACTGGCAACAAGCCCTTTTTGGAATTTAC
The DNA here is from genome assembly GCA_037177495.1 of Rhadinocentrus ornatus. Taxonomy (NCBI): domain Eukaryota; kingdom Metazoa; phylum Chordata; class Actinopteri; order Atheriniformes; family Melanotaeniidae; genus Rhadinocentrus; species Rhadinocentrus ornatus. The sequence goes on from JBAMHW010000012.1 coordinate 6,872,239, forward strand.
TCTTGATTATTATTTTGCAGAGAGAAGAATAAAAATTAAATTGGCTTACTTTCACTTTTGCAGCATTACTTAACTCTTTGAAAGCGAAAGCTAACAACTGACACGCACTCAACAAAGCTACAGCATTCGGTTACTCACTGCAATTAAATCTAGATGGAAAAAACAAACTGAGACAGGTCATATCTCACTGACTGCCCTTGTGGTGATTAAGCACTGACTGCAGCTTATTCCGGCGATGAGGTATGTGAGCCAACGCAACACTGACATGCTGTGCAGCGTTAACCATAGCATCACTTTTGTCATGAGCATCAGTGTTTACAGACTGACATGAGGAGCAATGCTCCCCTCCTGGCCTTTTAATGTCACCAGCCCTGCTTTCTGAACAAGATTAAAAAAAAAAAAAAAGAAAGAACGAAAAACCAAGCAGAGAGGCAAGAGAACACCCATCATGTCTTTTGTCACAAAGTTGGATCAATGACATCTGATATCATCATGTAAAAAAAACAAAACACCACGCATTAGACCAAAGTTTTCTCTTTTTAAAAAAGTCATGTTGGTGTCATATCAGAGACACCTGTCAGAGCAGAGTGAAAACAACAATCACAGTGGGAGATGGGCATTTATCCTCCATATGAAATTTAGTTTAGCTCATTTTTTTATACAATCTATGCATTATAACAATAACTTTGTATGGGAATCATTATAATCTTATGCTACAAACAAACTACATTCTTACAGAATAAAGTTGCTTTTTTTTAGGCAGAATTTCTGTGCAAAGCACCGATCTAACTCTAGGACCTCACAAATAGCCAAATAACTTGAAAAAAATAATGAAAGCTGCTACTAATAGATTTATGAAAAGTAAGCAGGAAATTCACTTTATTTAAATTTTGTCCAACTTTCATCCTGACGATTATTCTAAAAGTTCTGGCAATAATTAAACACTTCCACTCAGCAATGACGCAAGTGCAGGCTATTGTAAAGGTGATCTTAACAAGTTAGTTAGAGCCACTTGGTGACGGAGTTGCTCACACTGTGTTGTTTCCTTCTTAAGGTTCATTGATTGGCCCTTACCTGTGCCTCATACTTTGCACAGCCAATCAGGACCCACTTGGTAATTTAGAGTCACCAGCGTCACAGGCCACAATGACACACACACACCATGTGCCAGACGTTTGACGAAAGTTTCAGACACTGGGTGCCACATGAGTCACTGAGCACAGCCACCACCCAATGTGTGCCATTCACCATGTGCAAAATGTGACAGAGGACAGTGATTGACTAGCCGCTTCCGTCTTGGATGCTTCCCAACACAGTTTGATAGAAAGTTTTAGCACTTTATGCAATTGCAAATGACTGAAGGGACACTGTAAATAGATTTTACGACCAGAATACGGGGCAAATCCAAAAGATTTCTTTGGAAGTGTAGGGGTCAAACACAGCTGAACAAATGACACAATGAGTATGCAAAGCACCCTATGTGGAATAAAAAAAATAAATAAATAATTATATCCTTACATTTAATTTAAAATCTATTAATCTCTATAAATCTGTTTTTTAAAAGCATAATTACCAGGAGATAGGTCTGCTCTGGAAGAATCCAGCAGTATCCTGGTAGTTTTACATTAAATAAACACTTTTGATAAATTTTTAAAGTCTGAAAGTTTAGAAATACCTTCAGTTCCATGGTTACCACAACATTGTCTGACCTTTTATTTGACTCAATGAGTCATCCTGAAAGACCTCAGTTTTAACAGGTTACCTGCCAAGCTTCCTAAACAGTACAAGGTAGGACTTGTAGCATTGCAGTACTCACTTGGCAGTACACCTACTTACAGATAACTTACAACTCCTTTTTGGCTAAATGCAAGTGATAAATTGGATGTAATATTGAAGTAGCCATCTGGATGTCTACCACCCGCCGAGGTTGAGTAAGAGCATTATGTGCCTTGGAGAGGGATGTGTCATATTTCAAACAAAACATCAGTAGATTTTATCAACTGTGTCCAATATTGCAACCATTAAAGAGCATATCTGTTCTGTCAAGCTACTGTTTGGGGAAGGAATCAAATATCTACTATACATTTCCATTCAATCGTTCACTATATACAATACCTTTCAGTCATAATTATTATAGCATTTTTTAACGAAAGGATTGAGATGAATTAATCTTTCTAATCAGAGAAACACGTGATCATGTGCATAATGCTATTTGATGCACTGTTAGTGGAAAAAACATAGCTGATTCATGCTGCTTTCATGTAACTGCTTGGATAAATATATCCACCATAGAGGTAGAGGTATTGCAAATATGCTGCAAACTATGTGTATGGGGATACCTGAAAATAAATGTTCTTTACTGTGTAAAAAAAACAAACAAAAAAACAACAACAAAGCTAATAATAAGAAATACAGTTTTTGCTGTTTGAACAAAACTGAGTGGATTGCTTTGATTCACTTAATTAATGTACAGCTCAACACGTGTGGCTGGTTGATGTTTCATCCAGGAGTGGTAGAAAAACACCTACTGTAATTAACTTTTATTGACATGCTTGGAAATGTTTTGTTCACAAAAACAGAAACAAATGCAATGGAGTATGCAGTGTCATAATTCTGTCATTAATAAACACACAGGTGGCAAACTTTGCATGGGGGCAGCACATGGTCAGAGAAAACAAGCCAGATACAAAAAATTCAACCATTCAAACACCGAAGTAAAATCTGTGTTGTTGTTCTCCACTAGTATGAAGAAACCCCGGGTAGGAGCACGAAACAATTCAGCGGAAATCTGACACAAATTTTCAACTACGATTTCTTACAAACATCTTTGTTTTTCTTTAAAATTATGATTTTTTTCTGCTGAAGGTGCATGATTAAATGCATAATTTGTTGCTGTAACAATGTGATAATAAATTCCAAATATGCCAGACCATAGATCCACTCTAAGGGAATGACAGCCAATGAAATGATAACAGTGGAAAGTGTCACCACTTGACTGATGACTAAACCAAATAATCAATAATCCTACTATCCTACTATGTAATTAGATTTTCATTACTATAAAAAATAAATAATAAAAAAAAAATCCAACTGTCAGATCTAATCTACAAAGCTCAAAATCTTTGCCTCCAATCCCCAGACTTATATTGATCCAAATTTCCAAGAAAAAAACCCCAGAAAACTGTCTGCAGTATAAAGAAAAGCACTGGAGGCGTTAACAGTATCACTGATGTACTAACAAGCAAATTAAATTAAACATCTTATATCAGCCCAAGAGACATTTACTAAAATAAAGATGATTTTAATATAAAAAGAAAAAAAAAAGAGAAATTATTTGTGTTGTTCATACTCATAACCAGTACATAATACTGTACAGTATTTATATCAAATGACATGTTGGTTTATTCCGGTATTCATTAAGGCAATGAAATGCCTCATTTGAAAGTAACTATTTAAATTGTTGTGTAACATTTATAAAATTGAACACCAGTAAAAGAGGCGAGAGCCTTGCGCTAGGGCTCCTTTGTAATGCTATCTGCTCATTAACTTTGATTATTAAGTGAAACCTTCGCTAGTGAAGTAAATTATTATGTTTTAGATGAGAAAAGTCAAATACAAATCCAAATGGATAAAAAAAACTTGGGTGAATGAGCACTATACTGAACCTTTTCTGACAGTGTGCAGTGGCTTACTATCTTTGTGTGTGTGTGTGCCTTTCAAAAGCTTTCATTTATTCTGAGACTCCAGCTGGTCTGTCTATCCAGACCAATTCGCAAAAAATGACTACCGGGTATCACCTGCACCACTTTGAAAGTCACAAACAATGCTGAGCATATATATGGCTCTAAAAGATACCTTTAAGGGAAGTGACATCAGTTCAGGTGCCAGCATAACTGTTTCGTATAAATATCAAGTAAACAATAAGATCCTTCAACGCAGTCATCACTTCAAAAGGCCTCAATTACAGGAGCTTATTACAAAGCTTCTGTTAAGCAAGCCAGATTTCAGCAATAATCGTGAGAGTTAAAATGCTATTCTCTCTATTGTCAGTGACTGGCAGCTTGTTTCCACGGGTGAAAAACAGATTACAACTTTCCACAGGCTAGGATTATTAAAGAAAAAGAGAACAATATCAGAAAGTTTGAATAGCAGAAATCCCCCTCTGTGCAAGAGATACTAAAGAAGCAATATGAAAACAGGAAGGAAGAAAAAGCTTTAATTATCTAGGTCCATATATGGGGAAAAAAAAAAAAAAAGTTTTCCTGAATTTCCACACAATAAAAGCAAAGGATCTTTTTTCATAGATCTGGTTCCACAACCTTAGAAAGCAGATCTATCACAGACTTCATCTGGAGGCTATGACAACTACACCCAAAATGATTCAAGTGATTTCCTGACCATTAGGTCCTCAAACCATTCAGTAGAAACACAGATCTCTGCAAAGGTGTCAGTACGAAGAACCAGGAAAGTGCAGATACTCTGCAGACTTCTCACAAGCTGACACACATAGGGTCATTCTGGTCTCAACACATTTGAGACTTCAAACATGTCTCCATTAGCTACCATTAGGTTTTAGGGGTTTAGTCATACCCCCTCATTCCTTGATCATTAATTACCAATTACCCCTCAGGGGGTGATAACTAAACTTAAACAGTGACATTAAACACATTCAGTGATGCTCATTCACTTATCTAATGTTTTGTAATTTGGTGACAAATCTATGATTTCATAGCTCATTCATGCTGTACTGAAGCAGTCTCATGGGGGGCTTAAACTGCAGTTCACATATAAACAACAATAACGCATAAATAGGTAGCTTTATGAATTTGTTGTACATCAGTTGTACGGAGACATGTGCTATAACTACAGTCAAAGAAGCAAACTGATTTCAATTGCACCACCTATTAGTGGATTTAAATGAAGAACAATCTATGTGGGTAAATGAAGATGATTTTCTTTTATATTAGCTCTCTGCATGTCAAAACACACAGCACCAAAAACTAAGATGATTTGGCAAGGTTTCTATTAGTGCAAAACTCACACTCAACTTTCACGCCCATCACAAAAATGCATTTTCTTTTACGTTCATCACTATTGAGGGGGTAATAAATAGGCTTTGCAACCATTTTAGGTTGTAAAGCCAAGAATCATTAAGAAAAAAAAGCAACCAAACACAGATTTTCATCCTTTTAGTGCTAAGTTTTAAATTTTGGTTTGTGGGTCATCATTATTTTGACCTCTTGTATATCCAAATTGCATCAGTGCATAACTTACACCATTTCACCACTTTTGTACTTTTCCACAGCGCTTTCTTATCGCTAGATCCAGATGATAGATAAGTTAAGTATTTGCATAAAAGAGGAGCAATGTGTTCAGGTGTGGGCCCTCAGGCTCAACTAATCCTATTTGAAATGCCCGTCATATAAGACCATGTAATCAGGAATGTGGTGCAAAGCAGGTGTGTTAATAATGCTTATTAAACAAACTCCCATTTTACTGCTGTCTGCTGTGGATACCTGGCGTTTGTGATGTCATGGCAGACAAGGAAGGAGAGTGAGGAGTATTTTCATAGACTGGCGAGTCCAGACAGAGAGGCAGAGCGAAAATAGCTCAAGGGGCAAACAAGGTAACCTTTTCAAAAGATGCTTTAGGGGTGTCTGCCAAGCCCCACACAATACCGTCTGCTGTGAATGTCTGTGTTGCAGTCGTATTGTACTGCAGAACGGAATATCTTCAAATGCATCTTTGAGGCACATCAAAACCACTAAAGCGGTCTAAAGCTGAACCTCTTGATTCCCTAAAGACATCGCGTCCTGAATATCATCCTGGCATTGTGGTGAGAGATTGTGACTTAAAAGTGCAATTATCTGTGCCCTGACAATTTCCTCGACCCGTTTTCTCTTCTGCATCCACACCATTGTTTACACAAAAAAACATGCACAATGCAACAATCTTGCTAGGGGACTATCTGCTTTTTTGCATGCAGAGTAATCATTAGACATAAATATGAAAGCACAAAATATAGCACTGTTTTTCTACTTTAAAACACTTATGAACCAATCCCAATTTGAATAGTTAAATACTAAACTCTGTGCCTCTCTGCCTGTGTGTCTGTGCTGGGCGAGCCTCTCCGTCTCCTTGGTGATCATCAGATTTTTGTTTCAGCTTGTGGTAACTAACTACGTCATTCAAGCTGCTAAAAACTGATATTCAGCTCTGTTACATCTCAACCAGTTGTCTGACGCTCCCCACTAAAAGGTCACGTTTATTTATTCTGATTTGGTTTTCTAAACAGCGCCAACTTACAAAAAAAGTAATTTCAGGTTTCTTTTCTTCTAAAACAGGTTAATACTGTCTTCTTTTATTACTAAACAGTCTGATGTTACTGATGAGATTTACGTGACGGCATGTCATAGCTACTTTGTGTTGCCCTGTGAGTCCCACCCTCATGCCACATGCAATCACGCGGACACAGGTGACAAAATTATCTGGGAGTTTTTAAAACTCCCAGGAAAGTAAAGATAAAAACACTTGCAAGCCAGCAAGAGTGCACTACTGTACATACTCTGTAGATAATGTAAATCACCCACTGTACTGTACTACACTGTACATACTGTATACTATACATCCTGTAGATAATGTA
>JBAMHW010000012.1:6878981-6893078 GCA_037177495.1 Rhadinocentrus ornatus
TATATATATATCCCTCTTACTCCTCACTGATGCCTTGCATTGCTGCAAGCCTGGCACAAACATGTACTGAGGTAATGCTCATGTTTTGTGTTTATGACTACAGAATAAGCAAAAAGCAATGAACACCTAAGCTCTGGCTATAAAAAGACGTCCACCATGGTAACTGCAGTCAAAAATAAGGTCTAGAAAATAACACTGCCCAATTTACTTGAAAGATGAGCATATCCCCTCAAAGACATCGCCAAGATTCAAGGGGTAGGGAGGAGGTGGAGGGGTTACAAAAGTGTAGGACAAGTCTGGGCATGCCAGTCCTGACATGTTAAAGGGCCACTTGGTTCTAAAAATGGAGAGAGTTTGGGAAAGGGGATTAAATAGCCAGTTGTGTCCAAGGTGTGCGCCCATCAACATAGATAGGGTGTAGTCGGACCTTTAGACTGTTTATCTAGTTATGCTTTTGTTTAAATTTTTTTCTGAGATCTGAGATGAAAAATTGAGAAAATTACCAAATGTTATAAGACATAAATCACAGATGTGTCTAGACAGTCTCATTTGCTAAATATGTATCACACAGGCTAAAAAAAAGAAAGACAAGAAATCACTGAAATGGATCTTGTATGGAAACAAGTGTGCTAAATTTAAGGACTGCAATAAAATCAAAATGTTCTCTGTTTATGCTAAAGTCAGGGTGCATCGCATAGGAGTTCACTGATGTGCTTAAACCTCTTTCATGGGTAATTTACCTGATAGAGTAGATTACTCCTTGTTCTTCATTCTTTCTGCTCAGCTAAGCTTCCTGAGCTTTGTTGTCCACTTTCTCTATTGTGCAGTTTGTCTTGTTGACAAGGATATCTCTACGTCTGAATTCAGAAGACTACTCAAGAGGATCAAACCAGTCCCTACCATTAAGCCCATTCTTTAAAAAAAAAATCAGGATTAAAAGGAGTATGTTTCAATAAAACAGAATAGTTTAGTAAAAAATCTTTGATTTGATGTTGCATTTTATTTTGTATCATATGTTTTTCTGTGTGAAGTGACGGTATAGACACATTTCTAAGATTGATACGAGTGATGGCCACTAGTGACTTGTGTTTTCTTAAGTCCTTCAAGAGCAGTCTGAAGAGCCCCATATCGGTTCTGCACTATGAGAAGTGCTGGGAACCTATGCAGTGTTTACATACACTCACCCAACCATCTCTCACATGACAGTGATGGAGGAGTGTTGGGCAACAAGGCATTTACATCTAAGTAGTAAGCAAGTAAGTAAATAAGGAAAAAAAAAATATATAGCACTTTTCACAGATAAAAATCACAAAGTGCTTCACAACAAATAAAAATAAAATATAACAAATCCTAACAATAAAAAAAGAAATTAAGAAAAATCATCAAGGTAGTCAAAAGCTGTATAAAAATGTCTTTAGCTGCTTTGGAGAGGAGTGAGTTGAGTCTATACAGCGTAAAGGCAGCAGAAGAGCATTCCACAACCTTGGTGCTACTGCCTGAAAAGCCCTATCACCAAGTTTTAAATTGAGTATGTGGGGTCAGCAGCAACCTCTGACCTGATGACCTAAGAGCACGGGAACGGGAGGTGGTTTCAGCAGGTTAAACATTTACTGGGGAGCTTGACCACGTATGGCTCTAAAAGTTAAAACTAATACTTTAAAATTAACTTTAAAATTTACTGGCGACTAATGAAGAGAGATTGATGAAGGCAAGATCATATTTCTCCAGTTTTAGCTTCTCTTCATTATCTCCCTGTTAAATCGATTATAGAATTAAAAATTCTTCTGCTCATATATACAATTTTCCAAGACCAGGCTCCATTGTTTATTTATGATTTCATAGTTCCATTCCCAACGGAGCACTTTGCTCACAGACTGCAGGTTTACTTGTGGTTAACAGTTTCATAGAGTACAATAGGCCTGATAGCCGAAGGCCTTTCTAATGGAACCAGCTCCCAGTTTGGGTTTGGGAGGCATACACCATTTCTATATTTAAGATCAGGGCTAAAACCTCACTTTTTGATAAATCTTATAGTTTGGGGTGATTAGCCATTCCTTAATAATGCTGACTGCTGAGGGACGTTTCATGATGCCCTGAGCACTTCTTTTTCATCTCTCTGCTCCTTATCTGCCATGTATAAACATATGGCAGTATTGGCGTCAATAACATATTTCTCTTCTCTCAGCAGGTCTTCCTGGCTAGAAGTTGCAGAGTCTGTTGGTCTATTCTTCCTGTCCTCTCCACCCTGACCGGTCAAGGCAGATGGCTGGCCTTCCTGGGCCGGGTTCTGCAGGAGGATTTTCCTTCCTGTTAAAAGGGAGTTTTTCTTTCCACTGTCGCCCCGTGCATGCTCAGGATAGGAGATTAGATCGAAAACAAGATTAGATGCAATCTGTTCGATTTTCCTTAACTAGGCTATTATTATGAATTGGCTCGAATTGATTTGTCAATAAAGTGCCCTGAGATGACATTTTTGTGAAGTGGCACTATACAAATAAAGCTGAATTGAGCTGAGGGCAAGCTTAAACGAGTGGTGTGGGACTTTCTGTTGGTGCAGGTTAAAAGTCTTGCTGCAGAATTTTGCACTGTCTGAAGGTGATTTAAAGCTAATTTGTTAAAACAAGTAAAAAGACTGTTACAATAATTTAAAGGAGAAAAAAATTGATAATCATCTCTACTTCAACTTTGGACACCAGTAGTCCAAGTTTGAAATATTTCTCAAGTGATAAAACCAATTCTGAGCTAGCTATTGGGAATGGTACTCAAGAGATGTTAAACTATCAAATATGACTCCCAGAATTCTGAAGAAAATAGTCATTTAGCCCTTTTTGGATTTTGTTTAGGCAATCACTTTCCCTTTAGATCATTTCTAAAACTCTGAGGCCCTGAAAGAACTTTATAATTGGATGTCGCTGCATAGAAATGGTAAGAAATATTATAGTAACATCTTATAATTTGGCCTAGTGGAAATATGTAAAATTAAAAGAGAATTAAACCCAAAACAGAACCCTGAGGCTCCAGCCACACATGATTGATAAAAACAATGAAAAATCTCACACAAATCATTTTAAAACTGTAATCCCAAACAAATCTCTAAGTCTGTTTCTCATGGTGGTGGTCTCACTGTGGTCTGGTAACAGTATCAAAGACAAAGGACAGCTCAAATACAACCAAAACTGTACTCTTCAGAGTGAGTAGCCATAAAAATGTCAGTGGAAGCAAGCAGTTTCAGTGGAGTGAAATCTGCAAAACCCAGACTGGAATAGGTTATGTTCATAAGATCCATTTTCTCCAAAAATGTTTTTAATTGTTCTGCTACTACCTTTTTCAAAATCTTTGATACAAAAGGTAATTTGGATATTGGTCTACAGCTGTTTGGAAACGATGGATTCAAATGTGTGTGTGTTTTAAAAAAAAAATCAGCTCAACCATCAGCTTGTTTAAAGGGTAAAGAGAGGCATTTATCATATCCACAAACTGGGGCCAATGGAGTCAAATAAACCTATGAACAAATAAGTAGGAAGGACATCATGGGGGCTTGAAGTCAGTTTCATATGGCCAAGCAAAACACTAGTGTCCTGTAAGGTAACGGGAGCAATAGAGGACCAGGTGTCCTAACATAACATAATTACTAGCATAACATTGAGAAAGAGATGGAGAAATACTTGACCTGATGCGAGTGACCTTATATACAAAGTACTGCAAAAACTCATTGCAGTCAGACTTTGTATATACTGGAACATGGTGAACATCAGGAGACACAATATTCCTAATTGTATTAAACAGAACTCTGGGATTCCTTTTTGAAGCTACAAGACTAGCAAAACATTGTATAATGGCATTTTTTAGAATCAGAATCAGAAAACTTTATTAATCCCAGAGGAAATTGTATTTTAACATGTCATTTAGTGAACAAAATAATTCTTTAAGATGTAACCTATGAACCTCAAGCTTAGAGGCTTTCCATAAACAATTTAATTTGCGAAAATATCTTCTAAAACCAAGTATTAGTTAATTTATCCAGGGACCAGAATTTAAACATTGAACAATGCTTTGTTGCAGAGGTGCCAGTGTCTAAAACAGATTTACAATGGGTGTTAAAGGACACAACAAATCTATTAACATCACCATGAGCAATGATAGCATCGAACAAGGCAGAGAATCTGTCAGCAGCACTCTGGTGAATCACCAGATTAAGAGGTAAAGGATCCAGATAAAATGCAAAAATATGCAAATATGGTCACACACATGTACATCCTTTACACATAGATCAAATATATCTAGACCAAGGGAAAAACAAGATCCAATGTGTGGCCTTTTATAAGTGTGGGGCCAGAGGCATGTTGTCTAAAGTTAAAAGACTGTGGTCGTAAGGAGTTCAGTAACCATGTTGTAGGAGGCATCGTTATTACGAGGGTTAAAATCTCCTAGTGTCACAAGCTTTTCCAGTTAAATAACGGAAAATGGATCATTAAATTCAGTTAAAAAAGACACCAGCATTACAAGGAGAACGGTAGATTAAGACACAAGAAAAACTTTTCGGAACCAACTAGCGAGTTAAGAGGGATGATGTGCTAATTGTGGCGGCATAGAAGGAGATAGGGATGAGGGAGTGTGTAATGTAAACAGTCAGCCACATGTAGCTGATTGCACAGCATCTTGCAGGTTGGATGCTAACACACGCGGACCAAGAGGATTTGGGTGCAAACCTAAAGAAATTATAGATGGGTCCAAAGCAGATTAAAATTAGAGCAGCATCGAGATCTAAAAGTGGTTGTGGTCTCGGCTACTGTTAGAAAAGTTACACGCCTTGTGCTATCGCTTTCAAAATGGTTAATAAAGGTTGCATCAAAACTTATTGCATCTTTCAGAATGCTTTATAACATGATACCATGGTCAGAATGTTAGCAGCCACTTTGAAGTTGGCCCATTCAGGTCCCAGCCACTTCTGAACTGGTAGTGTTTGTCTGTCTTTGGCGTCCGTGGCAACCAGTGGTCCATGGGCCATTTTGGCTCCAATTTGCAGTGGCTATTTAAATGCAAATAAAGAAATATTAATTTCTTGTTTATTGAGTCACTAAAGAAACAGTGCTGATGTAAAGAAGAAAATAAAATGCAGTGTGGCAATGGGAACATGTAGAATAATGAACATGAAAATGTAAAAGGCATAATGTAAAGAAGGGAATTTCTAGACTAGAATACAATATGTAAATGGCATATGATGCAGTTCAACAAAAAGTAGATGTATCAGAAAACAAAACAAGCAAATACCTTGAAATCATTAAATTAACCTTATGACCTTTTACTATATACTGTCATATATCTAAGTAGAGACAATGAAAGAAGCCCAGAAAAAAGAGAGCAGTAAGAAGAAGCAGTAAGGTCCACAGTTTTGGCATCGACCAGGGCTGGCAGAACCATTGTTAAAGATGGCTGAGTACGTTCCCAGTCCTGGCAGAACAAATGGTCCTGTTTGGGTTTAGAAGAGCTGGCCCACAGAAAGGACACTGCAGAATGGAAGCAGAGTGCAGGCTAGACAGGGACAAACAGAGACACTTGAGCTAGGTGGCAGGGTTGTGTGATTCACACCAATCACACAAACGCCAACAAAGAGCATTGAGCTGTGTTTGGATGGCACAAATTGAATTAAGTGAAGTCAAAACCTAAACAGTTGATATATACAACAGATAAGATATGTTATATCTGTCAAATTTGTTTCAGTCTGTCAAGTGTATTGTGGAACAAATATTGGCTGTGGGTGGAAGTAGGAAAAATTCAGCAAGTTGTAGCTTGTTTGGCAGGTGGTGGGATAGGAAGATTTTGTTTTTTCTGCAAATATTTTATTTCACTTACAGTAACAAGAGCAGTTGCAGTCAACTCCACAAAAACAGTCTTTATCCATCATCATCTTATTGCCATCCAGTGTGTGTTTCACAAAAAAAGAGGCTGCAACATGGCCATAAATGAAAAATGTACTGGAGAAAACGTAACACGGTTAAATTAAACAGAGCACATTCAGATATGAAGCCACTATGATAACGTAGAGGGATTTTTTCGATAGAAGTTCTTGTCTATGTAGGACACAATTGACATAAAATCCCTGTATTACTATGATTTCATAGTTACAAAACTGATGTAACATAGTCACAACTAAAAGACATGTAATAACAAGCTACTTTCTCTAGGCATTTTGATTTTTTTAGCCATAACATCAAAAGCTTTTCTGTTTATGGTTCTTGAATGAAAATATCTGTATGCTGTGTTTGGTAAATCTGTTGACTTAAAGATGTGGTAAAGGTAAAACATTCAACCTGAAATTATCTGTAAGGGTAATACCGTGGTATCATTCTGTCTTGTTTTGCTCTGAAAGCTCTTTGGAAGGGTAATCCAGATCACAGGAAGCTGAGGAGGACTGTCTCATGTGGCACAGACAGCCCAGGGGATTCGTCTGTCATCTGGCGCGATTAAGACACAAATCGTGCTTGAACAGTAATACTGCCCAACGCAGCACGCAACAGTGACAGTAAAACTTTGAGATGTTAATGTAAGTGGTTTAATAGAGAAATTTTAAGCTTGCTTGCTTTACAAGAAAAAAAGCTAGCTGTTATGTTACCGAGATCCTTCATGTACCTGCTGATCCAACTTGTTACTTTAGATTGTAAAATTTACTTCTGCAGTAACACTCAGTCTTTGTTTAAAAACGGATCAGTATCCCAGCATCACAGATACTGTGTAATTCCTTGTACATAATATTACCTAAAGGTATACAAAACTTCCGTAATGTGTACTGAATGTTTCATGTTTAATCTTAATAATCACCACCATGCTCACTTTCTTCTATGGCCTGCATGAAAACTGAAGAAAGACCAAAATGAGTACAGCCTGCAAACAACATAACATATAAATAATCTGTGTAAACACACATGGTGTGACTGAATCAATGATTACACAAATAGCATAACCAGAGGCAGATCACATTTTTGTGCAATGGATGTGTGGGGCCCATGTGAGCTGGCCAACTGAAAACTTAAACCACGTGCAAGGAGACCACACTGAAATTCTCTCTAAATACAGGAAAAGTTTTTTAATGATTTCTGATCAAAATGGACATGTCGCAACCCTTACAAGCCTATTTGCCTAGTGGAAATGATGTGAGGACCAGTTATCAGCATCCAGACTCAGAAGGTAGAAAACAAGTTATTAAGGTTTAGAAACCCACATATTTATATGATATGTTATCTTGCTCTAAGAACGTTGGAGATAATCCTGCTGCTCTAATCATGCCCAGGCAGTCTTGTGGCACTCAACACACCTGGTTTCCAAAGCCTATCAGTCACATCTCCAGTTTTGGAAGATATTGATCACAACTATTAGTGTACATCAGCAGATAGGTTGGCTTTGGCTTTACTGGTATAAGTAACTGGGTACAATGCTGAAACCAACTCTGCACCAATTTAATCTGGTTACATTTTTTTCCTCATTGCACTGGAATTTTTCCAGTGTTGGATTTTGAATATCATATTTGAAATTTGTCTAGTTTCTTTTTGATGAATGGCGACTATTTGGAAAATCAGTAAGTATAATAAATTTTCAGGGTGCCAAATTAACCCATTTGCAGAAAAGGCCAGCAGGTGGCGCTTGCTATGGCTGCATAATGAAGGCCAGTTGCCTACAAGCATGATAAAATCATGATCGCACGTCTGAGATCACTTTGCTAAGTAAACATTTTCTTAATAAGTTACGGTTATGGTAGTTAGTTTTATATCTTCTATATATCAAAATAATTTTCATAATGTTAACATCGACTGCATTTAAAGTAAATCAGATGAGGGCGCAGGGTACGCTTTAAGTAGGGCTACGAGACAGAACAGTTACTGGGATTATACGTCAGCCTTGTCTTTAAATTAAATGTCCAGTTTCAAAGGTACAAGACAAACAAAAACTTTTTATACATGAGACCCTGATAAGTCCTTATTTACTAAATTTAAAGAACGGTGCACTTCCATAAAGCTGTGTTTTTAATTGCATTAAGATGGTTATCTAAAGATGTTTAAATTACCTTGAGATTATCCCTGTAACTCTAAAAAATATTTTTCTAATTATCTTGAATATTCTTATAATATACATACTTCAATTAATATAATTAATTAATATAATTTTTTTAACTTTTTAGTTATACTGTTACTTAAGAAGCAACAAGACCACATGAAGATGATAGCGTTTCTAGAATTATTTTAATACGTCTCAAGTCAGCTCCAGCATTCAATATCAAATTTTAAAATACTGCTTTCTGATGTTAGCTTATATCACGCAACACTACAGAAGGTACATTCTGAAAGACACCAAGGAAAGGATATGGGTATCATTAATGACCATTTTTTTTCATATTAAGTAAAAATAACAGATTATTGAATTAAAATGGTTTTGGAGGAAAGGAACTGAAAACATTCTGATGGAATAGGTACACAACTTTATAACCTCAAAAATATCCAGGTGTGGAAAACATGACTTGCATGCAAACCTTTGCCGTTTCAACACCCAGCACCATAAACCTTTCTCTCTCTGACAGCTACAACAGGTTAAACCCATATACTGTTTACATGAAAACAATGCTTGCCAATGCAGATGAGCACCTCCCACGCAGCTACTTCACTCCCCTTCTTGCTCTTGGCAGAGCATACCAATTTCCACCTGGATGGTCTTCAACTATGTGCCAAGAGGATATCACAGCAGCTCTATATCCTCTGTGTGACAGTGTAATTCCCTCTGCCCTGCAGCAATGTCTGCAAAACTCAGACAGTTTACATGTTCATGTAGCTACATTGCACTGGGGAAGAGTTATTTGCCAAGTATTCTGTGCATTTACTTGATTTCTGCCTCACACATTTTAACCCCACACATTTCAGTGTAAAGTGCAAGGGGGAGGAATTTTTTTTTTATCTACAATTTTGTTAAACATACAAAGATAAAAATTTAGTCCTTCTGTTAGTCATACTACTTTCTTCAGCTTTCACTGTTTCAGTGCAGAGCTGGGATTGACTGAAAGGATGTAGGGTATGGTAAAGTATCGTGTTCCAGACATTATTTAACTCAGGTGCGCAGGGGGGGAAAAATGTCAATTTTTTTCATATTGTATTTCACACTTGAGTACAGTACAAAGAAACCAGTAAATTACACTTCAAACCACTAGATTAAACATTTTTATTAAATTTTCAATCAAAACAAGCCAAACACATCAGGTCACTGACAATTTCTTCTTTTTTTTTAGTCCTTATAGAGACAATATAAAACATGGTTTCAGTCTAATATTATAAAGTATACAAAGCTACACCATTATTAGATTGCAAAATCTTTTGGCTAAGAGCCAGTATGTTATGGCAACTCAAGTATGAAACTACCTACACCTACACTGGAAGCATTACAACTAATCATTTTAAGCTTTAGTTAAATAAAGGCACAAGACAAACTAAAAGTGCATCCTAGAATGGATCACTAAAACATTCACCATCTCAGAAAAGGTAAGGTAGTTTATTAATGACCCCTAAATTACAACTAACACCCAGACCCATGACCAATTTAATGGAGGAACTTGATATCTGGGTTCTAGGCTGCCCCCTTTCGGAAAACTAATCTAATTTTCCCCCAGTCTCCCCCAGTCTGGCGTGCTGCAGAGAACTAATGAGATGAACATTAGTTCTCTGAGACATTTGCATGCTACATAAAGCACTTAAGAACAATTTAGGTTCCCTGACCCAAATCGAAGCACCCTCAATTCAGTTGAAGAAACTTAAAACTATTCAGGTTCAGCATAGTTTAAATATTTCCTTGTAAGCAAATATTTTACCTTGACTTGTAATATTTGCAGCAACTAAATGCTGATCGGTATGCATGCACATGGGTATGTGGCTTAATATGATATGGTGTCTGCTTTTTTACAGTGTCCATTAACAATGTCTTATAATGTGATAAAATTGTGATACTTCTCATTTTCGTTATTTTGCCAGACTATATATATTTAAAATCTAAAACATATACATATCTTAAGTATCTATATGACCACCTATCAGAGGAATCAGATCTGCATTTAATGGTGGTCATCTGAATGTCCTAGAGTCAGGGTTGTTTCATGCTTAAACAGTGACCAGCCATGGACAGGGTCCTTTGAGACACCATAATCCTCAAAAGATTATCGGACAATGTGAAAATTAGATAGGATTTTTGGAAATGTGACGATACAACGATTTGAGACAACAAACAAACAGCTAAAAGAACAAATAGGCATATGTTCATCAGTTTGTAAACCGATTCTCCATCGTAGACAACAGCAAACACCCCCCACCCTCCACTCTAAGCTAAGGCTATCAGACACCTAAAGCTGCAAAAGTAAAATGACCTGGTGACTGGTAAAGCCCTTGGGAGAGTTTCTGTCTGGTTTCTGGGCTCATCTATCAATCCTGAGACTAGACAATTTGCACTCCACTGCTCCACAGAGCATGCAGCTCAAGGAATGATCCGTTTTGATTGGATGGTTTTGGATGGTGTAATCTTTGCATTTTTTAAAACCTTGTAGTAAAACTAAATTTGCAAAGTATGAAGGATGTAGGACCAGAAAAAGCGCATCAAAATACCTGAGAAACATGTACAAATATTTCTGTATTTAATCTGTTCTGTGTATATTTATGGAAATAACCTTCTACAATCAAAATCCTGGTCTCTGGGAATATCCAATGGGCGGAGCCACAGATTTATGTCCCTGTTCCCCTTTATTTCTGCAAAGAGACTGGCAACAGCACTGTGGTCCTGCCCTCCTGGCCTTCAGGTCAGCGGACGCGCCGATTACCTACAAGTCCTTGACACAAGACAAATCTTAGTGCTTTTATCTGTGTTGGTGGGTTGCCCCTCAAAGCCTTGTTACAGGATTGGCGCTTGCCAATTAGCACAATTAGCTTTTGGCAAGTCGCCGGGGGGTGTCACATGGCACCAGCTTTGCATTGATTGTACCTGACAAGCCAGCAGATCTGTCATGACTGCCATTGCAGAGGGTAAGTTGATTGCAGCATGCAGAAGAAAATGATGTAAAACAAACAAACACATCACCTAAACAACAGTTTGGTGAAAAAATTACCAAAGGCTAAAGAATATCTTTGATCTTCATTAAACATTTCTGGTGGAAATATTTGTTACAGATGATGAAAAGTTTAGGAAAAGCTAAACTTAAGTGACTGCAGTTATTTAGTCACTTCATTACCGTAAAATCAGGTTACAGTCTGGAGGAATGGTTGGTTATGCAATAGGCTTGTTAGGTTTATCGCTCTCTTTTTTCCCTATAAAATGGCTCAGTCATATATCTTATGCTGTCATTTGCCTTTTTTAGTCATGGATAGAGTTTGTTTGTTAAACCTGGTCCCCCCTAATGCTATATCCAGAATGCTCAGTTGAGAGGCTCCTATGTCAAAAGTCTTTGAAGAGATGAAAAACATTGGCAAATAAAGTGGCTTTATGGAGGGAAATCCAACTCAAGTGAGGGATCCCGGCGTCTACATACAAAAAAAGTACATGAACACAGTGTAGTAAGATAACATCTGGAGGCAGTTGTGGCATGAAGGAATGTAAATGGCAAGAAGGACAATAGAATATAGAGCATCATTGCATCAATGTCAAAATTTCTTTTAGAGTACATGCAACAGAAATATACTGGTGCACGCCAACCCCTATAACCTGACTACCTGGTCAAAGTGTCTTTGTACTCATCTCCAACACTGCTTACATTCACCTGAGAGAAAAAAAGCTCAAATGGATGTGACATTAATGAAAAACAGGAGAGGGTAGTCCCTAATTAAGCGATATTAAAGGCCTAACAAATGGATAATAAAGCCACATCAAAGTATGTTTGCTAATGACTGTCACTAATAGCAAATTATAAAAGCCAAAGAACATCCGTTGATTCTGCTATCACGAGTTAATATGCTCAGGACAAAATAAACAGAAGTGCCTGTAAATTTCTCATCATTCATGTGACAGCTTAAAAACACTTTCCTAGTATGTCTAGTAAATAGAGCTGCATAAAAACACCCTGACAAGATCCTGTGGGCTGTATACAACCAGTGTGGATGAAAGAGCCCCAGACGATGGGCAGAGAGATAAGCAGAAGGGGAGGTCTAGGGCAGACACTCTGTCACAATACCTTTCTCATTTGCAGCTTTGTTTTTCCTTTGCCCTCTCGCTTTTCCTCAGTAGTCAGTGTAATCTCGGTCTGTGCTTGGCTACGCTGAGTATCTTAGGTAACACTGCTGAGATCTGTATCTTTTCTCAAAACAAGAAGCCAGGAAGTGTTCCATCTGTCATTATCACAATTCACCCAGGACTGTGGTTTTCCTCTTCACATCAGATCCACTCTTTATGGTTTCCTTCCCAGGGCCTTTGTGAGAGTTAGTTTTTAAACCTTTCCAGCTGGGGACAGTAAAGAAAAGGAAGACCATGCTGCTATGTGGGTATTTACTTGTGGTTTAGTCTGAGTGTAGCTGCATAACTGAGGGTGAGCGAATCGACCACATAACATATTGTTATGTGTGAGAGTGTGACACAATCAGGAAAAGAGATTATAGGGAATGTGATGTGTTGATGTGAAACCACTTGATTTCCACGGGTGTGCGCTTGCATTCATAAATGAGGACATCTGCTCATTGAGGGGCTTGTTGCTACACACCTTGTCTGATAACATTCAAACATATCTGGAGGTCTTAAAGAAGAGACAAGTTGAAAGAGCGACTTAATTACCTGGCCTGAATACCAAAGACTAGCTAATGAAAACATTTCCATCGATTCTCTTCCTACTCTTCCTGCCATATTTTATCTTCACACAAAACAGGTATATGTTTGTACTCCACATTCAAGTCTCAAAGTAAACTTTTTGACACCTAATCAACAGTTATTAATTTGCACTGAGCAGGGGCAGACTTATACAAGGGGAAAAAAGGAAAACAGAGACTTCAAGAAACTGTAATGCACAACTGTGATATATGGCAGAAAACAAAACAAAAAAAATGTAAGGAAGGGAGCAGCAAATTCCATCTTTTCTTAAGAAGTCATTATGCACAAACTGGATCCTGTGTAATCAGATCAAACAACCACTTAAATCAACTGCTGTGACTTGGCTTTTTTAATGTTTGTCATATGTTGAATGTTAGGTGATAGTGTGCAGTGGTGATTAAGGGTTTGTAGGCTTCTGATGAAGGTCACAGCTCTGTGGTAGACTATTCAGTATATGCAAGCAGTGCCAAGATGAATGCATGTAAACAATAAGCAAGTAAAAAATTAGAACCAGTAGTGACAGGAGATAAACTTTAAAGGGTTTAACTCATTTTATTTCTTTTAGTATTTGATGAAAGAAAGAAATGTGGTCAAAGAGGGAAAAGTGTAAAAGAGAATAACTGAATAGAATATCTTAAGTATCTGTATGAAAGCAGCACTAAGTAACTTTTTTACCTAAAATATGTGTTTCTGACTTGTTTTGATGGCACAGTCATATTTATTATGCACTTTCCTGGAGCTGTTGTGGCCTAAAAGTGTCCTTAAGCTGAGAAACCGCACATCCGAGAGGCTGTGTCATAGAATTGAGAATTCTGAGTAGAGGTAGGATGCAACATAGATGCTAAATTAGCTGATGTCAGGGGGCACCTCACTGAGAAAATTTGTCAAAGTTCTCTTGTGCTTCTCTAAGTTATTGACTTAATTAGCAGTTATTGGAACACCACCACAATTTATCAATCAAGGAAAAAAAAAGACTTTGTTATGATGCATTTAATTTCCTTAAAAATGTATTTAAAGTGGTCCAAACTTAATAAAACCAGTAAATAAGTTATCTCCAAGCAGAAGATAGCCCAACATAAAGAGAACACAGACAATGCAGCTGGTTTATTACATGGAGCAGCTCAACCTTAGTACAGATATCCAGGACTGTCTCAGAAAATTAGAATATTGTGATAAAATTCTTTATTTACTGTAATGCAATTAAAAAACATTAAATGTCATACATTCTGGATTCATTACAAATCAACTGAGATATTGCAAGCCTTTTATTGTTTCAATATCGCTGAT
>JBAMHW010000012.1:6901906-6935121 GCA_037177495.1 Rhadinocentrus ornatus
TCGAAGCCTTCCGGAAGTCATTCTCCATGGCCTCTCCAAACTCCTCCCATGCCCGAGTTTTTGCCTTAGCGACCGCCGAAACTGAAGGCCGAAATATTAACATAAACAAAACAAAAGAAATGTGCATCGACTTTCGGAATCCTTGGCAGATTACTCTGTAGTTGTGGGGTGTTAGTGATGAACAAGAAGCTAACTACAACATCTTGAACATGAGCAAAACAAGAGATGATTGCAAATTTTGGGAGGAACAGTAATAAGTCAAGCACTTCCATCCCATGAGAAAATGCAGAAGTGGTCAAGGGCTTCAAAAGCTGAGACTTTAGCTGGACAACAGACTGGACAACTAGAAACACAATGCAAAGGTCTTCTAGAAGAAGGGGCAGAGCAGAGTCTACATCTTGGAGCAGCTAAGATCCTTTAATGCCTGCACCAAGATGTTATACACATTTTCTATAAATCTATGGTGGAAAATTCAAAAATTTGCGTCAGAGCCAGATTTAAAGAAACTAAACAAACCAACTGGCTCTGTGCTGGGATCTGCTCAGTTGCCCCTGGAGCTGATTGTGCAGAGGAGAATGATGCACAAGTTTCAGAACATGATGGACAATTCTACACAAGTTTTATATTTTTCATTTAATTTAAAAAAAAAAGGTTGTGAAGGAAAAAAAAGAAAAAAAAAAAACACATGTAGACTAAATTTATCTGATGTGTCTGTTTCTATAAGTCAGCCTCACGTGTCACTAGTTTCTGCCAACACTCTAGTTAATACTTCCGAAGAATGATGGACTCAAATGTGGCGGAGGACACATCATGTTAAGACCAGCAGCTGAGTATAGGGAGCTCACAGACTTAATTAACCAACCAACAAAAAGCTTGGTGTTTTGGAGCTAAAAGCAAAAATTTGCCATTTAAAAAATAAACAAGATTAGGGGGCTTCCATGACTACAGTGGCTTGTGCTTTCCATACTTATTACTTAAACTAATTTAGACTAATTCAGGTGGAGTGTAAATTTCAATGGCATTCCATCTGAGTCAAAACAGAATCTGGGAGAAAACCTTTCTCTCCGATTTCCCACCGCAGTCTTCACATCACTGAAGAGTAACTACACTAAGCCGGTGGTTTAGGCTGGGAAGAGCAGATGCTCCACTCTCTGGGTATCCATCAGAAACATTACATAGGCCTGCAGATTATGCATATGTGTATACATGTTTGCATGTGGGAAAGTGAGATTCAAGGTTTTTGAGACATGAATATGCGTTGCACCAAGAATGCTAGGCATAACATCCTACAACACGAGGCTCCTTCTGGGAGAAAACCAGAATGACTAGAAAAATGTAAGATAAAGAAACCCAAACACGGAGCAAGGTTGGTCAAATTAGCCGAACTACTGCATTTCTCAGGAGAGATACTACTCCGTGACAACTACAAGCTTATTTTTAAGCTTGATGATTGATAGCTTGATAATTCACAGTGTTTTGACTGTCAAATGCTCTCAATTTATATAGCAGAAATAAAGTAAATTAAGTAATTAATTAAAAAAGAAACAGAAATGAAAACAAATGATGCCATGCAATACTGCGTCAGAAATATGTTGCTTCCCACTAAATCAATATGCTTTACAGGATTCACATCGTAAATGGAGCCACAGAACATTAGGTCATGGGAAAGGCTCCAGCATCCACTGCAACCCTAAATAAGATGGAGTGGGTGTAGAAAATGTATGGACATTTAATAGGTCTCAAATTGCTTTTCTTTTAGCATACACTTGACTTCTGAAGCACTCTTCATCCCTTGAGTACCATTCTAGCACCCTTCCTTAAGCCTGTGTAAAGACTTACAAAGGTTAGAGACCTTTGTGAGCACAATTCTACAACAGTCTCCATTTCAGACCATATCCATCTAGCACCTCTCTGCTTGGTATATCATGTGGAGAGTCTTGCAAAGAAACTGAAATCTAAATTGTGCATCAAACACTGCCTAAATTTGGGTTTCCAGATGAGATTTTTTCTTACCCATTAGAAATATTAGAGATAGATCTTGTCATGTCTTTAATTATGGCTCCTCAATGGGAATCAAATTGCCTTGGAAGGCTCAAACAAGCTTTGTCAGGGACATGCAATTGCAATCACTCTAAAACCACATATAAGGTAGTGAAGATGGCAAAACATGCTGAAGTTCAACATTGCATACTTTTTATTTTTACATTAAAAAAAATTTGTTCCCATTGAGTAAAATTAATTATTAAGGTGAAAAGAGCATGGATGTGCCAGAATGTGCACCATCCAGTATGCCAAACCATGCTTTTTATAATGAAGTGTTGCAAGAGGGCACTGTTATGTGTAAAAGACTAAATTATTTTGATGTGTGAGGAAATTTATAACAACACTATCAACAAGGAAGATTACCTGATTTGGCGTCCTTGCAGCTGGCTTGTCTTGGTGATTGGCGAGGATGAGAAAAGGCAGTGTGCAGAGCTGTGGGTGCTGTAGAGCTGAGTGGAGCTCATTGCGTGCTGCTTCAAGGTCCTCATCTGACGATGCGCTATCCAGTACAAAAACTACACCCTGTGACCCCTGGTAATAACGACTCCAATATTTCTTGATGTTGTCAGCTCCTGTGGACAGATATGGTACTAGTGAATATGTCAACGTCTTTTGTGAAATCCTTGCTACAAGGCTGATTTTGTGAAAACTACCCAACGACTGAAATGCCTACAGCTTCTTTAATTATTTGAAAAATGTATTACACTCTTTAAAGCATTTAAAGCATTAAAAAGGACAGTAATAAATCTAATGCAGTCTTAGTATTACAATTGGAAAAAAACATAATAAAACACTATAAACTCTAGAAACTGCCTGCCTCTCTGGGTCATGTCAACCAGAGCATATGTAGTCTGTAAATCAAGTACACACCATAAACATGATAGGGTTTTTTTTTTGGCAGACATATTTTCTTCATCTCTACACTGCTTGCACAATAATTGGAAGGTGTTATTTCAAAGAGTACATCTGTTTTACAGAACAATGACCTCACAGGATCCCAAATGTAACAGAACATCAAAATGTTAACATTTAGAAAAAGTAAAAGTGAGATTTGTCTTTCTCAGAGGAATAGAAACATGTACAGGAAAATATATGTCAAAAGTCTCACAACTGATAACATACCAACATTTTACAAAAATCAGATTACCAATAAATTCACACTAACATGAACTTTCTAATTCTAGGATCTGTTATCTTTAACTGTTTGGAAATTACTTTCACTGAAGTATAACAACAGCTTCCAAACTCTGTTCAAAGTAATGGCCTTGACACACGGGATGCGACGTCGCTCATTCTCCATTCATTCCTATGGAACTTGCACGATGAGGTGAAAATCGCTGCCCTCCTCCAGCCAAGTGACTGTGATTTGTGCATGTGAAATGTTGCACTCGTTCACGTAGACGTGCACACGGGGACTTGCGACACAACACAATAGAAAAAATGTAAAAAAAATTCTCTGTTGCATGGCACTACAACCAACCAGAGAGGGTGTCATTGACTGACCAATGAGCTGAGAACATGCTAGATAGTGCAGTCTACACTTTCAACATGAAGGAACAGATAATTTGAGCCATAGATATATATATATATATATATATATATATCAAATGATGATATTCACCATGCTGTTTCCAGACAAGCCCAGGTTTGTCTTTTTCTTTTGTATAATAGTCAACAGCAAGATTTCTGTCATTTCGAGCAAAATCTTCTGACTTTTCATGCTTGATGCCTTGTCTGTCATGGATTGCTTTGAAAATGTCAAAATTCCCACTACTATAATCAATCAAATTTCTTGGAGAAAAGCGATCAGAAGGCGCGATCCGAGAGCGCAATGCTGCCACCATCGCTGCTGTTTGTCACGTCCCGTGTGTTGGTTTCACCTGGGTGGCGTTGAGTTTGAAGCCTTTGCTGGTTGTGAATCAGTGGAGAACAATGATGCATGTGGTGGATACCGTTTATAGACTTTTTAAGGTGCTGTGGTCATCTTGCAACATGCCACAGAAGGCATCATCTTTAAAAAAAAGATCCCAACTTCTACCTGGTTACCAGCTAAAACAATACAAATTTAGACACCTTCAAAATTACAGTGTTAGCTGTTGCATATTGAAACTTTAAATAAATCTATACTATACTTGAAACTTTAAGAAAAAACTTTAAAAAAACTTTTGATCTCAAGATTCCAAACCATCATACATAACAATCAGAGTGTGATCTGACGGAACCCAAATTCATTCTCAATGACACAACCAGTTATATAGAAGTATGTTTATCAAGGACAAGATGTTCTGCGACAGCCGGCATAGCCCCCACCTAGCCCTGATCTCAACATCATTGAGTCAATCTGGGATTATAAGAGGAGACAGAGGCAACTGAGACAGCCTAAATCCACAGAGGAACTGTGGCAAGTCCTCCAAGATCCCTGAAACAACCCCAAACAGGCCCCATGAAACTTTTCAAGTGTTCCCTCCTTTCACGTTCTTTTGGTTTTCCTTCGTGATAAACATTTATATGTCTCATCTGTAAAAAGAGAATTTGTGCTCCGTGAGCCAATGAGAATAATGGCTTAATCTAAAACCGTGGCTCTCTAACTTTTTATGTCACATTCCATCTAAAAAAATATAAAATATTAGGCTCTCCAAGTACTGAGATTAAGTGAATAGTCCTATGATATCAGGATCAAATATATCTTAGCTTCAGTCTAGAATTGACTGTTTCCATCCTTCTGTTTCAATTTTATGATAGGAAGAAGAAGAAAGCATTATTAGTAATTTAGCTGATATTGAAAATATAACAAAAATTTTTACAAGGCTTGCTGAGTGATTTTTCCTGTCCTATCAACCTCCATATAGTTGTGGTAGGTGGCCACCTTTCCTGGTGTAGTTCTGCTGGAGGTTTGTCTTTGAGTTTAAAGAGAGACTGCCTCTCCACTGTTGCCTCGTGTGCTTAGGATGGAAGACTAAAACACATGAAACAAGGATTTTGTAAATCAGGCATTTAACAGTTTTGATTATACTATGTGTGATGTGCTCTAATAATTTCAGCATGGAACAACACACGCATAACGTTTCTGTCCTGCAACAGATCTAGAATCTAGTCCTCCGAGCCAGAATTCTTGCGTGATCAAGCGTGATCGAACAAAAACAAAGAAGAAGAAACATAGCAACAACCGTAAAAATGAAGAACAACCATAGCAACAACCAGAAAACACAACACCCAGCATGGAAGAGGACATGCGACATGAAGTAATGATGGTGTCTTGCGACTATCATAAACATAAAAATCCAGAACTGGAAAAAGCTATTCCAAAAACAAACAAACAAAAAAGAAAAACAGACTGGAGACAGCGTGAACACGGACTGTACATCCTTCCTTGCTCTTTAGTCAGCTCGCGCTCTGATTGGCTACATTCTATTTTACATCACAATTCACACAGTCACAACTCCGGAGTCGTCAGCTTTCCTCACACACGTGAAGATTTTTGGTCGGCCACGACTTGCTTCAGAGCCAATTGTGTCCTAACACACCTCAGACCAATTGATAATTTTATAGGATAATCTTATAAGACTTAAGATAATCGGGCCTTTGCCATCCTTGGTTAGGAAGAGGGAAATCAAGACAAAAACAGTGCAATAATCTTTATGTGTGTACCCAGCTTTAATCGAATAAAGAATTGATGTAATCTGTTGTAAAGAAAATTTTTAAGAATTTGCATTATATGAACATAATTATAGTGAATGGAACCAATTTGAATTGTATTAAATTTAATTCAATTGAATTGTAAGATTTTTTTATTATTTACGAATGGAGTGGCTTGAAAGTGATTACAGTTGGATTGAATGATACTGCAACTTCAAAAATACTTTAAGATGACTTTTGTGGTAAATTTGTATTATATAAGCTGGACTGAATTTAAATCAACATTTAACTAGCCCATCAGTACCATTTCCTCCTAAGATTTATAATTTCAATGTCATTATGTAAGCATAACTAAATTTTGAGGAGTCTCTTGGCTAGAGCACACATAAATAAGAAATAGAAATATAACAGGCACACATATATAAATATAAATAAAGATATTAAACATATAAAAGATATGAGATATAATAACACCTCTATAATCACAGAAAATGAAAAAGAATTCACAGCAGACAGTAATATTTACAGGGTGGATGTGCATCCTAGTCCAGTGCATCTAATGATGGCCGTCCTTAAGTGTGTGTGTGTCTGAGAAGCTGTTAACTATCAGAAAACATTAGCAGTTTATTCACATTACTTTCACTTAAAAGCAAATCCCATGGGTCTTGTCTCCCAAAAAAAAAGAAAAAGAAAAAGAAAATTAGCATTACTGACTGGTGAGTCAGTCTTCTTCTCACTTAACACCACAAACCATGAAGTTACGAATATCTTCAATGCTACTCATGCACCTCCAACAAAGAAAGATCTTGATCCTTTTTTAAAATTATTTAGTTATGATATCTAAAATCTGTTGTGAGTGACAAAGGCCAACCTGCTGATGCTTGGTTGCTTTCCAACTTTTAAACCAAGACTGAGAGATTTTTTTAACTTTCAGAGTGTGATGTAACTCAACTGCACCACAGTTTGGGTTTTGAATATCCGTAATAAGGACTGTTAGTAAGAAGAAAAATGTATTTTTTTCTGCTGTTCAGTGTTATCTAGGAATAATTTTGTCTTTCTTATGTTTTTCATTAACTGTACCTAAATTGTCAACACATACCAGAACTACAAAGTGTTCTTTCACGTTCCAAAAGTATGCTAATTTTCTTTCAGAGGATGTACCATATCTGGTTAAAATTATCCTCCTCCGTCTGATGAGGTTACTTCCTTTGCAGTCTTGTGAATTGTTGCTTTGTTATTGTTGCTCATATTATTTTGTAATTGCCAAGAAGTGACGAACTGTGAGGTTGGCAAATGTTTAAACATCACACAGAGCTCTCTGACATTTACCTCCCTTCTCTCATGCTCTCCCTCCCATCCCTGCTTCCTCCCCCAGTCGATCCACTCACACCTCTCACTGGAGTAAAAAGCTATCAGACAAAGTGGCACTTGAGAGATTGTCTAGGAAGTTTCATCTTTGCCTGGAAATGGTGGAATGTCTGTCATGTCTCTTTGGATCTCATTGACAACTTCTGCCACCTATTGGTCTGACAAGGAGGATTTTTAAACATGATGTCATGGCTCTTAGAGGCGATTTTAACATATCATCAATCAAATAAATACATCCTAAGTATGACCTTTCTCCTCTGGTTGATATCCCTGTCTTTTTCTGCTTTTTATACCTTTAACACTTTTGTTTATGTTCTTTATAGATTGCAAAAACAGTAAAACTCATAATAATACTTTTAAATCACACCAAGATAGAAACAGCCCATGCAGAAGAAGTGAAAGTAGCATGTCAGTGAAAGCCATGTCTTCTACTGAGTCAAGCACTGACCCATAAAATGAAAAACCTATTGCCTCTTTCATTCAAAATAAAAACTTATATTGTTATATAATGTAACCAGATTTAGTTTGATAGATGAACTGAGACAATAACTAACTTTGAGAAATGGTGTGAACAAATAGATATAGTAATCAGCCCAATAAAGAATTACAGTTAAATCTTCTGGTACGTTTACATTTCTCAGAGTAGTCAACAGCCTTTATGCTTGTCTTCACTTGATACATGAAGGTGTTGCTTTTAAAACGTAAGTGCAGGGAGAAACAATCGAAGTTATTGTGTTAGTAGTGGCAGGAGAGCAACATTTTTCAGTTTTGACAAAAAATCATAAAAGCTGGTGTGGCTGCATTACATAACTATATTGTGAGGCTGCCCTTCGCCAAAAGAAATATAGTAAAAGATTTGCAATTCTCAGTTGCAGGATTTTTTTCATTTTTTCATAAAACCTGTGTTTTTGCAAGAGTATTACTTTATAACTAAACTCCATTATAGCATTTAATCAAGTTACAAATCCATTATGTATGATAACAAACCGCATATATACATTGTAATGTACACCATTTTAACACAGCGTGTGCTACGCTTTTTTTTTTTTTTTAATCTAAAACTACTATGTAGAACTAGTACAACTTTGTTATGACTTTTTCTGCGCCCTCCGATCAGGTCCAGCAAGATTACTTAGATTCCATAATTCAAAGTAAATAAATAGCAGTGAATAAATAAATGAATGAATCAGATTATCAAGAGGAGCCTTATACCCATAAGCCTCCCCTTGGCAAAGCAAATTTGTTCAGCACATTACAGCAGCCAGACTATCATTCTGCTTGCTATGTCGCTGGACAGGACAGATTATTTATTTATTTTATAAAGATGTATTTCCACAAGCTAAAATGTCCCAACTACCAAATCACTTTACAAAACACTTTTGAAAGTACAAACTTGATATTTCAGGCCATTCAAAAAATTATTTTAACTACTGGGATCGGTATAATGAAAACAAAAAAGTTTGATTCTACTTCATGTTTTTACACATAAATGTACCTTTGATCTACAAAAAAGCCCCAAAACTCATGAACATGAGTAAAGCCTGACTTTTCCACCAAAAAAAAACAACAGAATGTACCCTAAATCTTTAGCGATATGCAATGCGACCACATCTAATATCTCTTTCTACTGAGCTGCTTTCTTATCACACAGAACACACTGTAAAAATAATTCCTGTGATGTTAATAGTCTGCAAGCGGGAGTTTGTGGGCTGCTGCTGTCTTGTGCATCTGGTGGAGAGCAACATTTCTCACACTTGACAACATGACTCGGTTTCATGAGTTGAAAAAAGCTGCTTGTTTGCCTCCTTTGGGACTAACAGCCTTTGAACTAATTTAGAACCGTCGTTACTATTCTGAGGTAACAAAACCAAACCAGCTCCAAATATAATCTGATATAGTCTTTCGGGAGGGAGCTCTTCCCTGCTAGCTGCCATGGCTTGTTTTGTTTGTTTGTGTGTTGTTCTCAGTCGTATGTGGGCAGAAGGAGGGCTGAACCCAACATGAACTATAAAAGCCCAAGGGGTGCAATAATGGTACATTAAAAGATGAGGAAATAAAAGTACGTATTAAATAAAAAGTCATAAATAGGTCATTCGAATTAACTGATAAAATCGATTTATCGCCCTACTTAAATGGGGTAAGGCTTGAAATGGGATACCTCTTCAAGGTGCTGACTAGTCATCAGCAGTTTATTTTTTTTATATAAACAGATCTGCGACAAACAGACGTAGGGACATTCTTGTGATCTCTTACGTACGGGCAACAGACATCCTTTGACAATTCTCTGCAGAAAACAGATCTACAAAGGCAGCAAGAATTCAGTGATTGATCGTAACACTTTCAACCAGTCATGATGTCTTCAGCACCTGATAATGTCAATGAATCACTTAGTTTGCACAACAGGCAGCAAACTAATTTTGCTGTTCAATTTATTGAATTGTGTAGCGCTTTCTCACAACACTCCACTTCGAGTAGTCTTTGGGAAATTTGTAGAGCCAGGCAACCTGGTTAATTCCCCCTCCCCCTCTAGCCCAAAATGATTCAGGACACCCTAGAGCTTAGTGCGAACGTGGAAAACAGAGGGATAGGGCTAAGTAGTAAGGACAAGAGGTGAAATGGGACTGGGCCAAAAGAAGCTAGTTGAATAGAAATGCCAACAGTGCAGGTAGAAAAGGGAACAGAGCAGACATCTGTTGGTTTTACAGACACAAGTGGTCTCAGTGATCAGGTTACTAATTTTGTGTGTGTCAGTATGGGTTAATAAACCAATCTTTGCAGCAAATGCCAGCAAAATATAAGAAAGCAGTTATAAAGTAAAAATTAAAAACATCCATTTGCTTAAAAATCACTTCATTTTTCAGCACAGTTTTCAATGGTTATGTTCCTGAATTCATTCACAAATTTAAACAGCATGTAAATGTTTAAACACATTAACACACATCAGGTTTCAGATACACAGATTAAACAATATTTTCCTTAAACATTTATGCTTCCCACTGTGTTTTGAAGGTTTTCACATTGAACAAACATGTTGCTGATAGTTGTTTTTGTTTTTTTCTGTTTCAAGTACTGAACTGAAAGCAACCCTCTGCAGTCAGCCTAACAAAAAACAGACTGTATTCTCTCTCAAAACAGATACAATACTGAGAAGGGAGAAGGGCTGGGGCAAATGAGAGAGGCTCGAGTATTAACATTTGCTTTCTTCATAGAGGAATGAGTTGGCGCTGAACTCAAATGAAAAACACCTCAGCTGTGGATACAACTTGCAGCCTCAGCAACAGCTGCTTCAAGTAAACACTTCCTGTATGATGTTTATACTCAAAACACATCTATCCCACTCATTTATGCACATAATTTTCAACAGTCGATTCCAGAAACAGAGCTTCATGGAATATTTGAAATAAATAGGTTGGTTGTGTTACTGTATGTAAACAATTTGACTGTCTATTTATTCCTTGCCACTCAAACTATTCTGTAAATTGAGCCATTTTCATCACGTGCCACTGTGACTGGCACAGCTGTTTGCAGTTAAGAAATGCAACTGGTTGCAAGTGTTAATGATTAATAACCATATTCTTGGTACTTACATTACACTATATCCAAACCTCTTGAACATAAAACTTGCTACGCCTATATGAACAAAAGTATCAAGCACACGCTTACCTATCCCTTGTTCTTGATCTAGAGCTTTGAAAATCCAACATCAAAAAAGAAATAATCACTGTTTATGAATTTTTCAGAAATTTGAACATCTAGAGGTAGACTGACTAATGTCCCTTCAAAATAGTAATATCTGATCTCATAGTATCCATCATGCATCGGTCAATCAGTGTCAGCAAGCAAAACTAGATCAAAAGAAAGAACATCCTTGAGGCCTCAAACTGAGATCAGTTACACTGACACAGACCAGTGACCGCCATCACCTAATTTAAACCAAAATGGCAAATTACAAATTATTTCACTGTTAGAAAACTTTCACTGCTGGGTAAACTTACACATGCTGTGAGTATCTTTGAACAAGAGCCATATTTGATCTATGATGACTTCTATGTGTTGGTTTTGTTTAAAGAAGAGCTTACATACTTCCCTTGTCTGCTGTTAGTTACAGACCGCTGATAAATGTTCTGTCGTGTTAAAGCATCTTGCTTGTCTTTTCACATGCTCTTTATGGTTCAAATTGCAAAGGAAAGTTAAACTTGATAAAAATCAGTCATGAAAATGGTGCATGCACCACATTTCCTGCAGGTCAGTGAGGACAGACAGATACACGATCATCTCGTAGTTTTCGGCTAAACCATTTTATTTCTATGTTGTTGTTGTTTTTTTAATGTAGATACTAAAGCATAAACTATTTTGGACAGCCAGGTGCAAATACTGAGCTCTGTTTAAATAGGACAACTGCATGAGCAGATGTGTCCCACTCTACTTCATATCTAAACCCCTAACTCTTGACCACAGCCACAACACTACAGAAGAACAGGAATGCGTTGTGATTATTAGGTCCACTTTATCAGCTGTCACTGTGTGACATGAATGCACACTGTGAAATTGCCCGTCTAGACTTGACGTCATATCACTATCCACACACACACACTTACACCAGAGGTGCCCTTCCCGCTTAATCTTTATACCTGACACCAGCCAAGTAATAAATGCTTGTCAGGCTAAAGATCAAAGATAAAGCAAAACTGTCAATGTGAAACACATGGCATAAATAAATAAATAAATTCTACGTGATTGACATTAATACAAACATTATACAGTAATAATATAAAAAAATATCTGTTGCTGCCTGTTGTTTGATCCCTGAAACACATGATCCTGTCTAAAATTAATACTTATAATCCACACAAAGAAAAATATATATGTATAAATACTGTGCTTTTCTTAAAACTTGACTCAATTTAATGGAACCAGGTTTACTCTTACTGAATATTTTTCACAAATAAATAACAGCACATTGCCAAAACTAGTAATTATAAAGCTTATTTGCATACCAAACACTGTCAATAAAGACAAATTCTGACTAATACCCTTGAGAATGTGGAGAAACAGTGGGAAAATTTTGCAAATTACAGCATAATCTAGTTGCAATTGTAAAAGACATCTGCCGGTCATACAGATGGAGAGCAGAAAACTGAAATAGAAATCAGAACACATAGCTGAAGATGACAGAGAACAAGCAAACAAACAAAAAAAGCACAGCCTTAAACATTACATACATACGTACGTACATACATCGGGGATGCTGCACACAGACTAAGTTAGGAGATTCAGATTAATGGAGTGCTTACATTTATAAATATCTGATCCACTGAACAAACATCAGTTAAACATCCATAATATGCAGGATTTACTTTGTGTCTGGGCACATCATGAACAACACATTTGCAGAGCAGAAGTAGCAGCACACCTGACAGTGTCTGCACAGTGTCTTCAGTAGGTAATGCAAACTTTGTAAGAAGTCAGAGGTCAATACATAACTGGTGAAGTTACCTACATAAATCATAGCAAAAGAGACTTGAAGCCTCAAAATGTGCTTTGGCTCCCATTAACGGGTGTTGCACAAGTAAAAGAGGAGGCATCACACAGTGGGTGTGGATAGCTGGCTCAATAATATCATTCCAATATGTCTGTCATACATATGTGACTGGCACACCTGGCAGCACTTGAATCTCAAAGCAAGATAGAAAACCAACAGGAAAATATTGCGGGGGATTTTGGCACATTTGCTGGAGCGCAACACACATGTTTAGGTGTGTTGTTCATTCCACAGAAGCACATTCCCTACAAGTTATACCTCATTATAAAAGTGACTAATCAGGCTTTTCAATGATGGATAATACAACACCAGTTGGTACTAATAAAGCAAGAAATAATCAACCAAACCAAATTTCCTTTTTCATTCATTAAAATAAGGAAGACATTACTATTGCTTAATCGTCATCTAAAGAGGGCTTTATATTTCTATCTTTAAAAGTAGAAAACATCATTGATTTTTAATAGTTTCTCTGGTAGAAATAGACAGTAAGAGCTTAACTTCCTCAGAATTCTGTACTGGCACTTCCTTCCTCGCCTTAGTCAAGGCTGAGTGAGGAGAACAAGCCACAAAGGTATTGTGTAAAGCAAAAGTTTCCGGGGTCAGGAATATTGATGTCTGTGCGTCACATCTTGTCATTTTTCTGCATCATTGACACAGTGCAAAATAACATAAAACTAAACCAGCTATGTTTGCTTGTTCTAAAGCCGTTGGGATAGGGGCAGGAAAACAGAATACTGACAGGAATAGTAAATGTTGAGCAAGACTGTGTGGAAATTGGGCTGTTTTAATCAGAAAATGATCTGAGGGGCTTCTGTGAAAACTGACCGATGGAACACTTCTCATAAACACCAACTCTCTCAACTACACATATACAGCTGAATTAAGAGAACGCCTTGACATAGCGGAAGATGTCAACGTCGTGCATCACACAGAAACCTGAGCCTGATACTCTGCTTCAAATAAAAAGTAGTCAGTAGAGGTATCAACACATGTGCATCACATGCTAGCTTCTACTTTCTTCAATTCATGGACGGCACCATAAATCCCTTAAATTCTTGTGCTCTGTGTATGTACAAGAAAAGAAGCAGGGAAGTAAGTGTCCAGGCAGGCGGGCTAAGAAAAAAAGAGAACAGATTTCATCTTCCTTTGCTGTGGTGGCAGCCTATACCAACATCTCTAAATCAAATGTGTCATCCATGGGACGAGTGTTTTTCCAACCACAATAATGTTACCACCACCAGACTGGGCTTGACCCAATCCAGTAAAACCTCTTTTGAAAACCCCCTAATGTGCTCTGTCCAAATTTGGTAGCTTCCTCGTTGGTGGTCCCCCAGTGCCTCTTTGTGTATGTGTGATGTTTGTGTGAGTGTGAGTTTCATCTTTTCACATGGGTAGGCTGAGTGAGCCTTGAGGGGGAAAAAAAAAAGAACATGCAATGCACCTGTCAAGTGTCTACAGTTGCACAGAAACAACATGAATTATCTTAATTCTGAAAAAAAGAAATTCTTATTTTGCAGCTTTTATTGCCCATTTAAAAACTACCATTGCATTTATTCTTTCCATGTATTTCAACCTCCCTCGTCTGGACTTAAACAGCTTCCCTAAGTGCTGGACATTTCCAAGAATAACAGAGTGCAGATTGTACAGCCACTTCAAAACACACTAACAGGGTCTGACGTACGTACACATGTCTGTGCCTGATAGAAAGGTGTGTTGCTACTGGAGGTAAAAACAAACATACTTTTGCATCCCTGACGCACATGGTGTAATTTATGATGGTAAAAGGAAAATATTAAAGCGTTATCAACAGAGATTATTAGCACATGTTTTTTAATAGGTGCAAAACACTCCCACAACATCCTTCAAAAAAGAAAACAGTATGAGATTTGTGGTAAACTTAGAAAGTAAATCATACCACCACCATGCAGGAATGAATTCACAGTGCTTGGACTTTCACTGAACAAAATACAAAAAAATGTTGAAAGGGAAAAACTATAAATTTAATGCATCCTTATCAATTTTTTCCCCATCTTTAACTCCTAACTTATGTTTCTAGCTGCTTTGAAACATATACTCCATTACAAATCAGAATGAGGGTGTTTGTATTGTTGCAGAGCATTTTGTTTCTCATAAATGATCCTGACCAACTCAAAAGTATTTTTGCTGCTTTATTCGATTTCCCCAATTCATGCTGCAAAATGAAAAAAAAATCACATTACATTGGGAAGGCTTTAAAGACTGGCCATGTGTTACTTACCTCCAAGTTCTTTTACATTCAAGATGGCATTTGGAAATGGCACGGCTTTGATGCTGAAACCTGAGAAGAAAAAATAATGAAAATCCATCATTACAATGATTTAAAGTGTGTCAAATCTGTTTCAGGAGTGATGGAAATCAGTGCAGTATTCTGGCTGAATTAACTTTACACTGTAAGAAAATGGTTAACAAAAACAAAAATGTAACTTAAAAAAACCCCAAAACATTTCATCATCAGGTTTCCTGAGGATATTTGGTTTACGTTTTCCAAACCACTAGCTGGTGGACACAGAGGGAATGCATACTTGTGTTGTAAACACAAAAAACACTGTGTGGTCTGCGTTAGCCACACAGAAACACAAGAAAAGTTGAAAAGTATTTTCTTCTATGTTGGAGTTAATGGAGGACAGAGTTAATATCTGCAGTACTAGCCTGCATTAGGTGTTTTTTGTGGCTTGATAAGGGAAATAGTGAGAAATGGTAAAGAAACCCACTGAGGAAAAAAGATTTATTTTGGCTTAAATTAAGCCTCATTGTCTTAGTGGAAATTTTCTTCCTAACAGTGCTCACAGATGGAATGAGAGATGTGAGAAACCACAGATTACAGTTTTGTAAACCTCTAAATTAATCACTAAGTGTGTTTTTTAAGCACAATAGAGCAGAGCAAAATCATTAAGTGAGAGTGAGGGAAGCCACAAGAGAGTTTCCCCTGGTTGGCCTGCAAGATTCTTCTTTTGTAGATGTTGGCAGACGTGTCTTATTTCAGAGAACCTAACTAAATTAATTCTTAGCTAAGGTAAGTGATCGACATATTTTATCCATTATGAGCTACTCAGTAGGCGCAGACAAGAGTTCAATCTGCAGAGAAATACACACTTGTGGTTATTGGTGCACATTTGGGAATTGCTTTATATTTAGCTTGTACTGGACAAAGCCTAAATCTTTAATGGAGCTTCTGCAACAGCTCAGCTTTGTTGCTGTCAAAGCTAGGGGAGGAGGAAGGAATGTCAGTGTTCTTAGGAGACCAAACTGCATATATGGAAAGAAGTGATGATTACCAGGAAATGATGTACTAACACAGCAGCCTCCTGCTCCTCTGGACACACTTAACACCGACCTTAACATGACTGGAGCAAAGGACTTGAGCTTTGGCTGGTGACATCCTGGCATCCAACCTAGCATGAACACTAGGACTCTGATTCCACAGTGAGGATGCTCTTTCCCTTTCTGTAAAGCTGCAAAATCTGGATAGTGTAATACATCTGTGATTCTAATCTACAGTAGGGAATACCATGAAGGCATTTCAAAAGCTCAGAAATATTACAGGAGCACATATAAAGAAAGGGATAAAGCTACAAATCAGGAGGGCATTTGCTTCTAAATGCCCATTGTTCCACTGGTGTGAATGAGCGATTAATGAGATACATACCTGTTGTAGGTACGATGCTGTCGATGCCCTCACTACAGAGGCGTGAGAGCAAGCTGGTCTTTCCAGCACCTGTCAGGCCAATGCACACCACATCATACTCTGGTCTTGGTGGTGGGGGTCCTTTACAGCACAGTGCCCGGAAACACTACAACAAAACATACAAGATATGTTGGTGGTGATGGGGGGGATGCACACTGCAGGAGTAGGGGCAGTGGTTGAGGCCTCTGCATTTCAAATAAGTGAATATTCTCTCAACCAAGCAACCAAGTCAAATTATAGTTTATAATCTTTTAACACTACAGAGTATAAAAAAATGAACAACTAAAACTATAAGTTGTTTACAGTTTAATGTAATTATGTCACACAGAACAAAAGTCAACATGATCAATAAAAAAGGCAAAAATTAAATAGGATGTTCAGAAGCATACATCTAAGTGCTGTTGATGTTTTTGTCTGCATGTGGACCCTGTCTGATCTTATGGTGGCCAAAGGCAGACCTGTCACTCCATGAATCACGGCCTGGGACCGAGGGCCTGCTGTGAGACATTAAGGAGCAAATGCGGTGTGAACCGTGAATGAGATCCTTAAACTTGTGTGGGGATCAGTATCCAAAACTAAAGAGAGATCTCTTTTATTAGCAAGACAGGAACCAGTCTGGACAAGGCAGGGCAGACACACACACACACAACCCAAAGCGCACACACACAGAGTCTTCCACCCATCTTGTATATCACATTTCAGTTGAGGGACATCAACACAAGATTTTGTACTCCTAATGTCAGCCAATGACCCTGTTCAACCCACTGTTAACTCTGTTCAACCAAAAACTTACAAGTGTACATGAATCTGAACACAAGGATAGCAATGATATGCTGGTTCATGTTCATTTTCAACATTTTCCTTTGAGTATTTCTTAACAAAGGCAAAAAAAAAAGTAAAACTGATTCCTTAAAAGGTTATGTAACTGAAAACAGTAATACTGATTGTGAAATGATGATGGTTATCGTACCATAGAAAATCATGAAAATGTTGCAAGCCTGATGTGAATGAAAGTAATGATTTTTTTTCTTATTAGCAGCAGTGGCTAGAAGATGGAATCAATGCCTTATTAAACTAGATGGAAATGGCAGATCAGAAAAGAAATCTCAACTCACTTCTTCCCCAAAATATCAGCAATCATCAGGGTCAGTTTTCAGAGCCATGCCAAAACAGAGCTGCTGTTTGATGGAGATGTGGGGAATCTGCTTCAGCAGAACCAGACGTCGGCTGAGCAACCCGACCCCCCGACTCCTTGGTGAACCCACCAGTTTGCTTGAACAGGAAACATTTACCTCTTACAAAAGAATGGCAAGATCAGAAACACACGTGCAGAAACTTGTTAAGATTAGGTCATTTCATTCTCTCTTTTGCTTACTTCTCGCCTTGCCATCTTAAACTGCCACCAACCTTCCCTGAAACAACATGCAAAGCTAAATTAAAATCAACCTTCAGCTGTCATTTCTCTTAGCTGACAGCTGATCTTTCAGAGGAAAAAAAAGGGGTTGTAATAGTAGAGATGAAATAACGAATGAGGCATTGAAGCTGTAGCTAGTTGGATCACATATTTATTTACCCCCTTAAATGTACATAACAACAAAGACAACAAAGAAGATGTGGGAGCAAAGTATTTCACAACAGCTACTAAAGAAGCTTCCAGGGCCTGACCCTGGGGTCCCCCATGTACACAGTGGCCCCTGTGAGGGAGAGAAATGACAGCTCCCACATCTGCCCCTCTTTGACAGCGCAAGATTGACGAGGAGAGCTGGTCAAAAGGCTCAGAGGAGAAAAATAAATATGTCCAAAGGCCTTTGCTTAACTTAAGACGTGACCCTCCCCTGTATGCCCCGCACTCAATGACTTGGGAGGCAGGGTGCTGTGTCACTGAGAAGAAGAGCTCAAATCCATCTCCTCATTAATGACTTCCTTCAAAAATCTTAATTCATCCAGACAAACAGCTGAAATAGAGTTGGTTGCAGGTAACAATACTCTCATATGTGCAATTGCACAGAATCCAGCACCAGCGTGTGCTTATTAACTACAATTCATGGTGTATTAAAACTCCCGGTAAACTCTTAAAAAAGGCTTACGTGCATTAAAGTAAAAATTATACTGCCAAAAATAAAATAAAAAAATAAACATAAAATGTCTGCCATTCCTAGACGCTATTGATTAGCTGCCTCCTAAGGACACGTTTTAACTATGTGTCCCCGAAAGACATGCCAAGACATTATCTCATCATCGTGAAAGCAGATTGGTAAAGCTCTATGTAAATGAGAATGATATCATTTAGACTATACCCAGGTTGCCTTTTTTGTTTTACATGAAAAAGATGCATAACAAAATGAAGGAAAACTGACTCCCAACTCTACTTTGAAATAGATTTCAAGACTTTATATGGGTGATATTTGGGTCTTTGAACTAAGTGTTGCCTCACACAGATGACATAAAAGCTGATTATTAAGAGTGGAAAAAGGACAATTGAGGCTGTTGCAGGACTAATGTTTTAATTCAAGCAATAGTGACAGTGATAGTATCTAAATGAAAAGCTCAAAAAACCTGACTCAGCACCAACAGTGTCCAGACAGAGCTGTCAACAGATCACGTTCCATCATGATGCAAATTCACCTGATATAGGTGGATGCAATATGACTGAAGCTCTTTTACAGAACCACTCAGTATTTTTAAAAGTAATAAATGTGGGTTAGAGGGAAGCCACAACCACCACAGCAGCAGACTAGTTCATGTTTCACTCTCATTCTCTCTGGCAACTGTTGACACATCACAGGATAAGAAAACAGGCAGTACAATGACAGCATGTTCCAAAGTAAGATGCCACAGCAAGTTTCCAGTTTGTAAATGAATGTACAGAAATGATAACAACACCAAAAAGCCATCATTGATTCACAGCAATTTAATCTTCTCTACAGATGTACAGCATCTACTAATGCTGCAGCTAGAATACTCAGGACAGCCGTACAATTAATACAAATTCTTACCCAGAAAAAGCCTTAGCGGTCTTTCTAGATCATTGTTAAATCATATTATGTTTATTCAGATGTTTGGCCATCATTACCAAAACTTGATGAAATTTCACACTGCTTCAGTGAATGAATTGGATATGACGAAATTTGGCAGATGGTACCAACATCAAACTCAACAAACCTTTTACGAGATGAGTGATTACAAATTACAATTTATTTCCAAAAAGTGACAACTCCAATAGCAAGGCAGGCTCATAAAACATACACACAAATTGGAAGGCTTTAAGTGGGTTGAATTTATGTATTATGTTATCATTTTGGTAAATTCTGCAGCTGGAGACAAAAGACATTCCAGGAAGATGTTGGAAAATGAAGTATATCTCAACTATATTTTGCAAGATGTGTTAATATGGAAGCTATGGATGAAATAAATCTGCACCCACTATATTTATATTGGTGATCTGATTATCCACAGCAACTCAAATGCATAAATTACCTTTATTGTCCTAAAACAATAAAAAAACAACAACATCCTTTTGAGAATCAAACACATCTCCATGAGAAGAACATTACACATCATCAAATTAGCTTGAAAATGCAGCAATGGTGCTAATGAGTGAAATACTGCTTGTCAAAAACGTCTTTATCACAATTAGCTTAAAGCATTTCCAAAATCTAAGCACACCATTAAGGAAACAACAGTTTCCTCCTCGGCTGCCAGTTTACATAAGCTGGGTTTTGCAACTTCCTGACAACAGCAGATCTACCACAAGAAAGAAGAGAAGAGGACATGAAAATAGGGAGGACATCCAAGACACCGTCCCCTGGTAGTCATAGCCACTGTAGACAGACAGACACACAGGACACGGATAGGCAAGTGGAACGATTTTATTTTTCCAGACCAAGTGTCGGGACAACACTTGTGTGCAGGGCTCACTCTTGACCTTTGGAAATGACAGTCCTTTATATGGGCGTCCCAGCGGAGGAGCAGTGGTAACAGCTATGTGTGTAATACACACCATCCACAGTCATAACACAGGCCCGGAGCGAAGAAGGACATACAGGAAAGCAGCCTGTCAGGGATGAAGGAAGCGTAGAGGGAAGCAGGGGAGGTGGAGGGGACTGTGTGGGTTAAAAGGGGGAGGCGGCCACATTCATTCATCCTCATTCATCTTCTCTCCCCTTTGCTTGGTGTTGTTATTTGCCGCTTTGAAGCTGGGTTTTTTTTTTGGGGGGGGGGGCAGTGTGGTTCAGTACAGTGAGGGAACGGGGTGTATGGGGTCCATTGCATGCCATTCTTGTTAAGGGGTGAGAGAGACATGCTAGACACACAAGGCTGATTGCTGGACTCTTCCCATAGTTAGTTGTTACCACATCAACCACAGACTCCTTAAGGCCAAACACCTATCATCTTTCCTTTTTTATATATATATGTGGGGGTTTTTTTATATTTAAACTTAACATTTACTTAAAACCATTAGGTTAGGTCCACCTGGGCTTTTTCTAACCACCATTATGATAACCTGATGCCTGAAGGGAGATTTTCCCGGAGGGTGCAGGAGAGATGGCATTGTGCTTGCACCTACAGGTATGATGGATTGTTTTCTTAAAGCCTTTACAGCAAAATAAAACAAAACATGGCGAGACTCTGATGTGTTTTCTGTAGCTGCCGGTGATGAAATACAAGATTTACTGCACTGCAAAAAATGATGGCCAGTTAAGGACACTAAACAGGTGCCATTCATTACCCCGCATCAGAAATAGATCACCTACACAAACGTGCACACATGCCCACTCAGACATGCATACACTGAAAGAACACATTGGAACATTTGGGGGACACGTATCACTCCCATTCCATGCCTCAACAATGCCCATCCAGTTGTGTGGAATTTTTTTGATGCAGTGAATGCTGAATATGTCTGCTGTTGATTTCAGCAGCTTCGAACATGATATTGCAAAGACCTACTAGACTGAAATAACAGACATTAAGCAATAATAATATGACCCTGTCTGCAACAGCTCAACATCCCGTCTGGTGAAGCAGACCGTGTCTTACTTGAGTCGACAAAACAACCCACAAGCCATTATGCCTGACTGTCTGTGTGTGTACAGGAAGGCCATGTTTTAAAAATGATTTGCTTGTCATAGTTTTGCAGGCACATCATCCTTTTATTATAATACTGCATTAACTTTCTTTTCCTCCCACCCTTTGTCCCCTATCTCCCCCATTAACCAGTTCATTCATCCCACTTCTGTCTGTCTGGACCTTGTATCAGACCTCCACTACTATTACCCTGACACTAAGGTGTCTGGACAAGGAGA
The DNA here is from genome assembly GCA_037177495.1 of Rhadinocentrus ornatus. NCBI lineage: Eukaryota > Metazoa > Chordata > Actinopteri > Atheriniformes > Melanotaeniidae > Rhadinocentrus > Rhadinocentrus ornatus. The sequence continues at coordinate 6,923,526 of JBAMHW010000012.1, forward strand.
CAAGCCGGAGCATACATACACTCATGGAAAGTCTAAAGTGAAGTTAGAGCGCCCCCCAGCTTTTTGTTGGAACATATAACATATATTGCACTGCAGAAAGAGAAGCAATGATATACTTTAATATTATTATTGTAACTAAATGTACATAACAACATTAGCATATTGCATAGCCATTGTCCAAGTCCCCTTTTTCTTTCTTTCTCTTTCTTTCTTTCTTTACTAAACAAAATAAAGAGAAAAGATGGAGGACATATAGCTTTCCTAAAATGCCAGACATTCCCTAAAGAATCAATTTCACAACAGCAAACAAAGTGTTCTAAAAACAAAAAGGAACACTGATGAGTTCTGCCTGGTATTTAGGAACAAAAGTGCCATCATCTCATTAATCTGGTTTAAATTTGGTGATGTGACTGACCATCTTTTTTTTTTCTTTCTTTTTTTAATCAATCAAGACAGGTTTACATTGTGGATTGTGCTTTCGAACAGACTGGAGCAACTACCATGCATCCCTCTAACCTTTGCATTTCTCCTTTTCAGTAAACAGCTCCAGGGTTAGCCTTCTCCTATCTGGGCTGACTTGGTAGCTTGTGACCCTGTGTGGTTGAGAAGGAGGCCAGATCAAAGGCAGAGGAGCAGCCTTGGAAAAACACTTGGGCTGAGAATGGACGGGATATCTGTCAGGAAGCCTTTCCCACTGGGCTCACTAGTGCTAGAGCCCAGAGATCAGGTTACCACCCAAAAACGCCAACATGAAAGAGGGGGCCACGCTCTAATCCGCATACATGGGGCTCTGTCTGTCCTCTACTTGCACTCCACCACCAATAATATCCCTTCTTCCCCTCTCCAGCACTCAGTATCTTAGAGTCACCCCTAAACCACAACAACGGAACATGTCCACAAGCTTCTCTGCACCACCACCTCTCCCTGCTCCCAAACACTCAAGCTTCATCACAGAGGATTAACAGGAAACCCTGACACAACCCATTGTTAAAGAGACAGAGGGAGCTTCGGTGGTTTTGCCACCCCGGGTCTCAGAGGGTCTTTTATTCAACTTAGGTTGTGATGCTTTTAGAAAAGGAGATTGGAAGACTTCATGCCCTCACCCCCCTTATTAACCAAACTGGCATATAGATGCAAGGACTTCCACAACTCTTAGCTACATAGAAGTGGCTGGCAAGGGTTGTGCAGCAGCATGCAGTGTCTAAGAAAAGAAGGATGCAAAGAGAAAGAAGCTGGGGCAGGGGAGGGCGCATTTGTTGGGAGTGCGTGGGATAAAGGGAGTCTACAGGATCAGGATGGCACATATGTGTATGTGTGTGGCAGAGGGTGGGGGTGGGTGTCAGTGCTGTAAATCTTGATGTCACTGACAGGAAGACTGTTGCAGGACTATTACCATAAATCTGACAAACACTAAGTTGATGGGAGGCTGTATCTGTCTGGTCAGCGACCAGTCTAGACGGTCCTATTGAGCGGTCCTACAGCGTAGCGCTGTTTGTTTTCTGCACCATCTGGATGTGGCAGTAAGTGCCCGCTGCTATGGTTCACATAACCATACACAATGTGCACCATTCCCAAAGCAATTGCAAAAGACCCTTGCTTTTATTATACAGTACAACATAACGACTAATTTGAAAGGTCATCATCAATATTCTATACCATTATATGATACTAAAGCTGAGTGCAGGGAAGCATGTACAGTTAAAAAAATACCACAGATTTAAAACCCTGATATTAAATAATGATGATACTACAAATTGTAAAAGCTCCTTACAGCTTTTTGTAAGGTTAGCAAACCCAAACCAGAAATAGTCATTCAACTGTATCCAGGAGGACATTAACCAATTGGTGACAAGATAATGCAGTAGAGTTCAGTAAAAAAACAAACAAAAACAAACAAACAAACAAAAAAGTTCCCTTGCATGGTCCAGGTTAAAGGTTTGGACAGAGTTACTATTTCAAAATGGTTTTAAGCTGCTCAGGGTTTTGTGTTTTTTAAATGGGACTGTACATACAATGTTTAAGTGAAAAAATACAGATTTTCAATTGAGTTACTGCCATTTAATTGGAAAGAATATGTTCTCTCTCGCAACAAAGCTGATGACAGTTCAGCTGAGGATAGAGAGAGACAAATCCAAGAGTTCAGCCAGCACTGTACGGCCTCCACATTTGTCCCCTTCAGTGGGGCCAGAAGAGGGTTACAGTGCAGGTTGGGGTTAATGCTCCCTTAGTAAAGCTTATTGCTTACAGTGTTTGTTTGTTTTTTTTTTCTTTTTTACAAATGCTTAAATGTGAACTCTGCAGCAAAGTTTATTACCTTCTAACGTTACACGTTTAAAGAACCTAAAGAAAAGAAAGGATAAATAACGGTGTGTTTTCAAAGTATACAATCATTTACACCAAGGGAGGTCACAAACATAATAGACTGAAGATGAAATGGGTTTGATGGGTGTGATACTGATAACAAAAACATAACCAAAGCAGCAAACTCAGAGGCTGTGCCCCAACCAACTTCACCCCCAACCCTACTGACACATTTATCTGTCTGGAGCCTATCGTGGAGCTACTGTGTTTTGTGACATCTACTGGAAAAGTACATTAGATGGAGAATGAGAGGGACAGTATTAAGCAGCCCACCTACGGGGCTTCTTTCATGTTACCTTCTATTTGTAAAAGAAAATAACAGACTGAGGTGGTGGCAAGGCAGCTGCATTCACACGCTGAGGACACCTCAACTATACAAGACACCCAGAGGATAGATGAGGCCACAGAACTGAAAGGTTGAGTGAGTACCATCAGGGGTCACAGGGTTTATAAATCTTAAATCTAGACAGGATGATTAGCTCGGCTACATTAGCATATGGCTACAGCACAAAATTCTGTTTTCATGGGCACAGTGTAGAGCAAAAAGATGTTTTTCTGCACCCATATAGAGGATCAAAGCTTGAGGGGCCCCCTTTTGAAGGTCCTGAAACTAGTGTGCAAGAGCCAAAGGGGGTACAGGGCGCCCCATCTCACAGACATAAAAAGGATGGGTGGATAGGGAGGGTACTTGTCTCACTTACATCAGTTGTAGCTCATTTTCATACAGCATCTCTATTGACAGCTAACTCACTTTTCCCTACAAACAAATGATGAGGTCCACCTTCTTCTTAGAGTGTGGGAAAATCTCAAGCTTGAACATTGTCATTAAATGTGACATCTCCCTAACTACAGTTTTTAGGCTCCTCTGCAACCAAAAAGGAAAACAATAAAAGAATTGGGACCTGACAAACAGTGATTTTCTATATCATGCAGTAACACGGAATTGGGTTAATGAATTGAAGCTGGGTTCAATTATCGTCCATAACAACCCAATGACCTTGTTAAACAAATGTTATGAGGAAGAAGGAGTAAAGAAAAGCACTCTATACCCTTTTCCATCTATCAGCTGCGATTAATAGATTGAAAATAAAAAATTGTCTTATGTTGTGTTTGAGTTAAATGATTGTTGGAACAGTCCTGCATAAATGTGTCTTTATACATACTGTGCTGGTATCGTGACGACTGCACTGTTGATTAGATTGGTGGCTTCTGCCAGGTAAATGTATGTAGGCGTTGTCATTGTGACCAGTTTTAGTTAATTATGTGATTAACCAGTTACTTGTAGTTTAAGTGGTTAGCTAATGTGAGTCAGATTTCAGTAACTGTAGACACCACCAGTAATTATCACAGATTCATTCCAGTTATTGGCATTTTTTTTTCTTCTTTTTTTGCTGTTTTTTCCATATAAAGATTTTCATTGATTATTAGATTAGTCCTTTGGTGGTGACTGTATCAGTATGTCTGATTTTAATTCCTGATAGTAAACTATATCAACTAGAATATTAACTACATCTGGTTAATTTAGTTGGAGTTGCACACAATTTTACAGACAATACCTGAGGGACAGCATTAATGGACAGACATCCTGGCCTTGCTGGATAAATGTGGATATCATTAGTTTAAAAACAACGATTGCAAAAACTAATAATAATTTAATATGTTTTAGTTTATGTCAGTGCCTGGTAAAACTCCACTGGTGTTGGGACAAAATTCCTCTGCCCCAAGCAGCTGCAGACTTGGGTAAACCTTCTTGTTAACACAAATGTGTCCATGGCCAAGCATGTCTTTTTGGATGGATACATTGTAGATTTCGCCATCACAATTCCTATTTGCACAGGTGCCCAGCAACCAGTTTGACCTATTTTAAATTCACAGAAGAGTTTTATCATGTCTTGGATTAATTCAATGATTTTGTTATGCTCTTCATGGGGTGGCATAAAGACATGATGTCCAACCAGAGGTTCCTTGCTCCAGAATCCATGCTGTTGTCAGGTTAAAGGAAGGTCGCTGCTCCTGTTTCACCATGTATTTCAGACCTGCACTCACTGACTTACTGAAGATGTTCATTGCAGGTCCCACCCTCATTTTCTTTAAAGGGCTGGAATGAACGGAATTTTTTGTTTTGTTTTACAGGTAGTACTTTGTTTTCAATACTATTCCCCCTTAAAAATCCACCAAATCTTGAAACTTCATCGTTTCTGTTTTTCGTTTTTGATTTCTTCACTAGATGTCATCTAGCATGAAGTACAGGCTCCCGTCTGGTCTTGCTGGTTGTGGGACAGATATTTTGTTGTGGTCCACTCCAGATGCCCTCCACATATTGAGTTAAGATTGGGAGGGAAATGGACAATTTTGTGCAGTCTCTTGCCAGAACCTATCAAAACCTACTGACAGTGCTGAGCTGTTTGAAACTTTTGAGGGCTACATGAACCACATGACCTCATGTCGACGAGTTCAAAGAGTGTCGTAACTCTCCATTAAATGGTACTGGGTCCATCCTGAAACAATCCTTTGATGTACTATCAAATACAACTGAATATTAAAGTAATCTGAATAAATGTTTTAAATAAATTATAATCTTGGACTGATTGTGGTGTTAACAACAGCTCACTGAAGTAAACATCTTTGCCAGATTTCAGTCACGGACTTGAACAGAGGATGTTAACATGGAATAGTAAACATGTAGTAAACATGGAAGAAAAAATGAGATGCTTTTGAGAAATTAACTTGGAAGAATGAATTTGAGAAAATCTTGGCACATTAAACAGCTGAAGGAGGGTAAAAGGTCATTCCCAAATGGCAAACAGTTATCCAAGCTCAACCCTAGGTGTGACACAGTGATGCTCAAAACGGGGAAACATTAGGAGAAAGCACCAAATGGTCTCTGAAGCATAAAGAAAGCTTAGAAATAATAAAAATAAATAAATAAGAGGAAATTAGAAATTACATATTAAACATAGCAGAATAGGTTTAGGTATTTGGGCACAAGTACAAAGTACAATGCTGTGACTTCTGACTTGGTTCTCAAAAAATGTCGGTGAATTCTGCATCAAGGAACCGCATTTGTGCTCTTTTTTAAAAGAATCCTTCAGTTATATAGTTCAGTGAAACTCTACATGTGTGCAACTGCTGCTGTATGATCTCCTCAGTCAGAAAGTAGAAAGATCTTTTCAGTATCTTGTATCCAGATGGACTGTGCGTCCAGTTTGAGATATTCTAATTCACACATGGTTGAATGCATTGCAAACTCACCAGAGTGAGCACTTATGAGCAGAATTCCTTTCATCTATCCTAAGCTGTAACCACTGTTGATCAAGAAAAAAACTTTTTGCATATGGCAGTAAGTGAAGGGCAGTAAAGGGCTAATTCTGAATCTAACTGGATTTAGTTGGGGGTTTCTTTGAACTTTACAATATTTTATATCCATAACACTAACAATGTTTATACTTTATATAATACCAGTGCATATACCAGTATAGTGTGCAGTTACTTGCATCAATTGCCTTAAGATCTGTAACAATGTGAATAAAAAAAACATTTAGCTAAGATTGCAAAAGAGAAAAATGTATTATATCAGTAAATTACCATTTACTCAAACCTTCGAGAGAATAGCACTAGGAACACCTGCACAACAACAACAAAATAACTCCTGCAAAAGTGGACACAATGTCACTTCTATTTTAAGATGCTTTTGCTCCAATATCCTTTCATCAGTTCCATGTGTTCTCTTCACAGGCACCCGGGGATAAAATAATATAATTCTAGAGAAATCTTCAACCTCTGTTCTCTTATATCAATCAGCTACTGCTGCCATTATGCAAATGCATTTAAATAAAATAGCTCATGTGTATCTACAGGAGATAGCTTCCATCATTGTTGTGATAACAGATATGCTCCAGACTCCAACAGTTCATTGGAGTTCATGCGAAACATGTTTCATCAACCAAGCACTTTCATCTTAGTCTTCCAGTAAATACTGATTACCAACTGATGTGGAAATAATCCTTTTGCAAGCACATCAACGCAAGTGAAACAGGCTATTTAAACATAGCAGCGATAAAAAATTACACACTGTTATACACCTGCACCAACAAATTTCTGACATAATGGAGAGGAAATTGAGGGGCTGGACAAATTTTGTGAATCAACATGTTATGGGAGATACAATATCAACATCAAACATCTGGTGGCATTTCCTGTTTGGGAAATCTTGGGCCGTTCTGTGCCATAACCTTTTTCACTGAGCACAGATCTTTCGTTGCATCATTTCACCACGTTTTTCGGAAGTTAACAATTCTTGAAGGAGCCTCTGTTTCATTCCCAGGGACAGGCAGTGTAAAAGGCTCAATGACTTCAATAGGCCTTCATTAAACACAGTTAGTGTCAACAGTTAATTATGCAAATTGGGGAACCCCTAATGTGGTTTGAGGATCCCTAGCCTCTCCCTTTCACAGCAGCCTCAAACACAAACAACGTCCTGCAGATCCACACACATACACACAATATAGCACATACATTCATTTATTATGCCATTTATATATTGTGTTCTTCCTCCAACAGTTGTTTTGTTTTTTTGTTGTTGTTGAGCAGGGACACTAGAGGGTTATGGTTCTAATACTCAAATATTCAATGAGGCTACAATCCTTTTTGGGGGATTTTGTTGCCATCCAAGAACCTCCGAAGGGTCCTTGCTGTGCGATAATGAAAACCTACCAAGCTGTCGTCATCAAGAAAGTGGGAAGGGCACTATAAAAAGCATGATATTTAACTATTTTCCTCTCATACGTCAATATAACCCCATTTCTCTCCCATCTATTGTGGAGAGATAGGAGTGGCTAAATAAAATGGCATCATCAAGTATTTTGCTTTCCTACCATTTTTCCTGACAAGAATGCTCCAAAACAAATGTTAAAGAGCTTATGCGATTATAAATCACAACCAGACTGTGGCCTCGAACAGAACAAACCCACCAAGTAAAGCTGTGGGAGCAATGCTGTCTTCCTTCACCATGTGATGCAGGTGTCATGTTTTCTTTTGATTCAGAAAAGAACATCTTTCAACAACCCAACAGACCAATAGCAGACTATTCCTCAGTAGATGCTCTGATGCCAAATTGAGCAACACTGCCTGCATTACTGGTTTTCATTTTGACATTTCAGTGGCATGCTTACACAATCCATTCCAAAATGTGCTTAATATGTACTTTGTCTAATGTAGAGGTGTTATTTAGTACATATCCATATGGAACTTATAAAGGACGAAGTGGTAAGAACTGGCCAGCAAACAGAAAGAGTCAGAAAAGTTTGGCTGTCCAACAAAGTCTTAACAGCAAAACAGAACCCAAAATCGCTGTACCCTCGCAAGAGTTTGTTCATAGGTAAGAGCACAGTTTTATTACTGTGTTGTATTTCATAGAAAGGTCTCTTTCAAATATGAAACAGATTGTTTTGTATTTTGCAGGAGTGAAACTCATTACCTGGTTAGTCTGAAAAGGGGCATTGGTATGCAACATTTAACTACTTGTAGTTTTATGCCTAAAGCTAATCGCATAGTTTCTGTGCCAACATTTAAATTCTTTAACATGACCCCTTTGCTTTTAATGCTTAAACATTACTGGCAATTTCAAATACTTTAATCAATGGGTTTTTGCCCCCATCAAACCACCTAGTTTTAATCCCTAAACCTAACCAAGGATCGTCGAGCCCTGAATGCCAATTGTTTGGCTTGGCCCGCATGGACAGGTGGCCAATCACATGTGAGGATATAGGCTCATACCATTATAGATGGCACTACATTGTGTGAGACAGCAGACAGCTGTGAGGAGAGTAAGTGAGTGAGTGCGTCGTGTCATCAAAGCCTTGTCACACAGAGGAGAAACTGGATCAGCCCATCCAAGATGAGGCATCTTATTTTTCTGAATGCAAACCTGCACTGAGGACATTAATGCTGCTTTCTTGAGTTTGGTTCTCGTTCTGTTTTGTGGATTTGTTTGCTGTTTTTTGTCTATTTGTGCAATATAAGATTTTTGTTAAAATAGTAAACAAAAGTAAGTGTTTTTGTATCAGAATAAATGCTTAAAAGGAGGAAAATATAAGGCTTCTCATAAAAATGCTGAACACAAACAGGTTTTTAATACACAATTCATTAATGTTTGCAAAGTTAAGTTAAATTATGGGGCTAAAAAAGATGCTAAATTAGGAGCTAAAAGAGCCGGCTGTTCTTTGGGAGCCGAGTCAAAAGAGCTGGTTCTCTGAAAAGAGCCAAACATCACTATCGGACGCACTGTGCATGCACTGGGCCAGCCCCCCTTCTGACTCTGGCCTCCCTGCGACCAATCAGCACGCACCTCATTAATATAAGTCAAAAGTCTGCATGAACTCTTACTAGACAAAGTTGTGGTATGAGCAAAGGCTCAGAACAAACTCTATGTTTGCTTGTTTTTTTTTGTTGTTTTTGTTTATTAAGTTTTCAATTAAATATTTAAAGATACTTAGAGAACAGTGGATACATGAAAAAAACAGGTGATGACACCTTTAAAGTTGCACTAGGTTGTACATCTCCAATTGACAATTACTGTGGCTCCCAGTTCAAATGTTTTATAACTCTGCACTCCAGTTTGAACAACATCTTTGCACTGCATGTTATTTGATTCAGGATCTAGCTTCTGCTTGTTGGTCTCTTTGTTGATTTAATGGGATACCAAAAGATGCAGATTTAATTAAATAAAAAAAATAAAAAATGTAGCGCTCATCTGTTTGTACAAAGCTGTAGATGCACTCATTAGGGAGTTGTTTAATTCCATAAAACAAGCAGACAGCAGAGCTTCTGCCTTATACAAACTTTTAATAATCCAGAAAATTTGTTAGATCATTTGTCTCTGTCAAGGGAAGGCTTTGCACACCCAATGTAAAATTTGATGGCTTCATTAAGAGGGGCGGGAATCCCAGGTTGCAAACCACTGCTCTAATTGATGGTGGTCTGTTTGGACTGTGTGGACTTTTCTCCTGTTAAAGTAAAAGATTTCTGCCTCAAATATGCAATAGTATTTCAGAATCAGTGTGCTAAAGTACAGAGCCAATATTACAGAAAATGTGCAGCTAATATCTTAAACGGAAGTGTATATAGGCATTTAAGCTGCTACTTCGTAATGTGCTATACCTTTTATTCCAATTCAGGGTCAGAGGGAAGCTGGAGCCTATCCCAACAGTTAGCAGGATAGAGGCAGAGTACACCCTGGACGGGTTGCCAGTCCATCACAGGGAGGAAAAAAACCAGTCAAACTCACTCCTAGGGAGAATTTAGAGTGGCCATTTAACCCATGTCTTGGGATGGCGGGAGGAAGCCAGAGTACCTGAGACAACCCACGCATACACGGGGAGAAAATGCAAACTCGACTCAGAAAGGCCCCTGTTCAAACCCCTCTCCGGCAGAGACTCGAACTAGTGTACTCACCGTAATTCAAAAGGACAAAAAAAAACAACAAAAAAAAAATCACCTGCTATACAAAACAGCTAATTGTTTTATTTTAGTTGTTTTTTTTCTCTACTATAGAAGTAACTCATTAGTAATATAGACTGACATATTAACAGCTTGGTAAAATCCCTATTAAATTAACATTCTGACATTGATGCAATTGTTGCTGTATTATCCTGACACCTACTGGATGACTACAATATTTCAACACTTCACATTTCACCTAAAACAACTAGAATGTTGTATTATTGCCAAAGTAACACGTAAAGGGATTATGAAAAGTCTATTAGTTCAGTCAGTGTGAGAAATGTAACAATGGCCATCATAAATATTTCTCTAAGATTCAACCAAATTAACAGCATGTGAAACATGCAACAGAAGATGTAATACTAACAGAACCACAGCCAAGGTCTAAGTAACAAAATCATACTTTACCGGAAGAGGAGGTAGACATTAGTCAAACAAAAAAAACAAAAAACACACACACACAGCAGAGCCTGATGGGCAGATGTTGTGCATATGGAAGTATTGCACAAGGAGCTTTCATAAATGACTGAGCACAGAGGGAAACATTTACTTATTCAAAAACAGGAAAGAATAGTTTGAGACCAACTGTCCCATGATCCATTACAGGCTTACCTATGACGGTGAACAGTGCAGCCTGATTCAGAAGTAGCCTATGCACTTCCTGAGGCCTGCCTCCATGAGGAGGAAGCATCTAACCAGATGAATATGAATATGACTGAGGGAATATCTGCACATCAGCAACTGATTTGTGATCTTGAAAAAGACAAAAAACAAAAGGACCTAATGTTATCCTCACAAAAGATGGGAGAAATTCCAGCTGAAATCAATCTTTGCTGTTGTTAAGTAAATTACTTGGTTAATTGATCTTTAACAAGAAAAAAAAAGTCTCTACATCATCGCTGATTGTAAACATTTCATACGTTTTGCCTGCTTTCATGTAATTTAAGTGGCTGCACTCGAAAATTGAGCTAAATCAAAGAATCTTTCATACAAAAACATTTTGGTTTGCCTTTCAAGGCTGTCCAATATAGCCTAAAATATACATATTCTTTAAGCAAAATTATCTTAAAACAGAATTATTCTTTTATTTATTTATTTATTTTTTAATATGAGGACAACTCAGTTTCTATTGTGGGGTAAAGTGACATCAGTTGAACCCTTATAGAAACTTATTAATTGCTTGTCATTGCACATATTAATCATTATGTCAAAATGTTTAAATTGAAGTGTCAATAAGAAATCCAGATTTAGTTTGTTCAAGGGAATTATTGTAATATACTTCTGTAGTACATGAAATGGAGAGCAGATGAGTTGAGCAGTGTCTGCATGGCTCCACCCAGAGGACAAATGAGTGAATTTTATAGATAGAAAGTCAGCTGAAACTGGGTCAACTTAATCACTTAAAACTTAACCTTAAAAATAGTACATTTCTTCTAAGAAAAAAAAAAGTTAAATTGTGTTTGGGTCTGACATAGTAAAAAAAAATACAACAAAAAACAAAACAATAATCCTGTAGTCACAGCTACTATAGTCAGTCCCTTAAAAAGCATTAAAGACAGAGTTAGACTTTGCTGTCAAAGATTTAAGCATCTTTTGTTTTTTTTACACATTTATCACCTTGAAAAAAAAATTTTAAATTACTTTTTTTTGCTCATAATTTACCAAGCAGCTGTATGTTTAATAAAACAGTTTACCTCTAATTGTATTCACCAAGCAAGTTTTAAAACAAACCATA